>WBNH01006212.1:0-10518 GCA_013401255.1 Urocolius indicus | reverse complement strand
TCTGTGCCTCTTCTGTGTTACATTTCTGCTTATATGTCCCAGACATGACCCTCATATTTCTTCACAACAGTGCCAATGTTATTGCTCATAAATAACTTGGGGTATGCTACAATTCCAGTTCCTTTTCTGCAGAGCTATTATCTACCTCTCCAGGTCCCATTTTGTAATCAATTACTCTTATTGCACTGGCAGGGGCTGCCCAGATGGGCTGTGGAGGCTCCTGCTCTGGGGACATCCCAACCCCAGCTGGATGAGTCCCTGTGTGCCCTGCTCTAGGTGCTGCTGCTCTGGCAGGGGGGTTGCACTGGATGAGCTTCCCAGGTCCCTTCCAGCCCTGAAACGTGCAATGAGGGAAGAAGGGATGGGGTTTTTGTGTTTAATCTGCAGTGGGCTTGCGTGGGCAGGGTTTGGTAGCAGGGAGCTACAAGGGGTGGCTTCTGAGAGAAGCTTCTAGAAGCTTCCCCTAGATCTGGTAGGACCAGGGCTCTGAGAAGGACCCACTGGCCAAGGCTGAGCCAATTAGTGATGGAGGTAATGCCTCTGTAATTAATGTGTTTGGGGAGAGGAAGAAGTTAATAGGCAGACACTAAACTGAAGCAGCTGAAAGGAGTGAGCATGTGAGAGCAACATCTTTGCAGACATCAAAGTCAGTAAAAAAGGAGGAGAGGAGATGCTCTAGGTGCTGGTGCAGAGATTCCCTGCGGCCTGTGGTGCAGCCCATGGTGAGGCAGCTGACCTGCCTGCAGCCTGGGGAGGACCCCACACTGGGGTTGGCTTTTCACCTTGGATGGAAGGGACACCCTGTGCTGGGTAAGTCAAACTGGGTGTGTGGAGCAACAGCCATCAGCTCTGGCTGCTGAGCAAGTTGAGGCATCCTCAGAAAGTGACCCCTTGCTGCTGGACCCTCAGGAAGGGCCCCAGGGAGAGGGGAGGGCGCACTTTGTCCTCTTATCCTCAGACCCTCTGCACCTTTGTCTGGGCTTGGAGCAGCAGAAGAAAACCCAAGCTGAGCTTCAAGGTGTCAATGAGCAGCTCAGGGAGGAGCTGAGGCAGCTGCAGAGGATGGCAGAGGAGAGGGTGCTGCAGTACCATTGGCAGAAAAGGGTGAGAGGCCTGAGCATGGATGGCTCTGGGGTGGGTTCCCCAGGCTGCAGGGATCTGCCACGAGGTTCTGTCTCTGTCCCATGCAGCCAGTGCAGCGGGACCATGAGGCAGCTGTGAGCTGCAGGAGCACCAGTGCGACTTCCAGAGCAGCCTCAGGTGAGACAGACACTGCCTGGCCCAAGAGAGATGAGGGACAGGCAGTGCTGCAGCAGGGGGGCTGCCAGGGGGGCTCCTGGCAAAAATCACAGAATCTGAAGGACTGGAAGGGACCTGGGAAGCTCATCCAGTGCAACCCCCCTGCCAGAGCAGCAGCACCTAGAGCAGGGCACACAGGGACTCATCCAGCTGGGGTTGGGATGTCCCCAGAGCAGGAGCCTCCACAGCCCATCTGGGCAGCCCCTGCCAGGGCTCCCTCAGCTCAACAGGGAACAAATTCCTCCTTGTGTTGCTTTGGAACCTCTTCTGTTGCAGCTTGTCCCCGTTGCCCCTTGTCCTGTCCTTGGCCATCCCTGAGCACAGCCTGGCTCCAGCCTCCTGACACTTGGAGCCATGACTGAGCTCAGCCCTCAGGCTCCTCTTGTCCAAGCTGCAGAGCCCCAGCTCCCTCAGCCTTTCAGCACAAGGCAGATGCTCCACTCCAGCATCTCTGTGCCCTGTGCTGAGCTCTCTCCAGCAGCTCCCTGTCCTTCTGCAACTGAGGGGCCCAGAGCTGGCCCCAACATCCCAGCTGTGGTCTCAGGAGGGCAGAGCAGAGGGGGAGCAGAACCTCTCTGACCTCATGGCCACAGCCCTTCTCACCCAGCCCAGGCTGCCATTGGCTTCTTGCCCATGAGGGCTCAGGCTCATCCTGCTGCCCACACCACCCCCAGCTCCCTTTCCCCTACACAGTTCATTCCCAGCCTGTGCTGGTACCTGGGGTTGTTCTTTCCCAGATGCAACACTATCCACCTGCCCTGTTGAATGTCATCAGATTTCTCTCTGCCCAACTCTCCAGCCTGTCCAGGGCTGGCTGAATGGCAGCAGGGTTGGTGGCTGCAGTGCTGGCTGAGGTCCTGTGTGCAGGAGCTGGGCACAGACAGGGGCTGTAGTGCGGCCTTTCACCTGCCTCTCTCCCCTCTCTCTCCTCCTTCCCTCAGAGCCCAGGGGCAGTTGCAGGAGGAGGCCGAGGCAGTGCTGAGCTGCAGCTCACCCACACCAGCGCCCTGCCAGCACACTGCCCTGCCTGTCCCTGGCTTCCCACTGCCTGCCTGTCCCTAAGGCCTTCCTGGCTTCCCACCGTCTCCTGAGCCACCTCACAGCTCCCTTGGCATCCTCATCAGCCAGGGTGGGCTCTGGGGCCACGCTCCTGCAGCTCGGTGTTGCTGCAGCACAGGCTGCTTGATGATTTCTTTCCTGTGCAGGGCCTTTGGCATCCCTGAGAAGTCTTGTGCCCAGCTGGAGCTGAGGCCCTGGAGCTGCCTTCCCGGAGCAATTGGAGAGGTTGCGTTTTCTTAGGCTGACTTTTCATGATGAACAGAGATGTTTATGCAGCAGATGGTGTGTTTCATCCTTCTCTTGCTTGGGGTCTGTGGGCCAGCAGCTGCCTGCGGGGCTGGAGTCACCCATCCAACCTCCCCTCTCCTGGGGCAGAGCTCGCCCCTTGCCCATCTGCCCACATCTGCTGGAAGGGCCCAGGAGATGGGACAGGAGCATCCCCAGGCCTTCAGCATGGCTCGGTGTGCCCACTGAAGCAGGGCTGCCCCAAGCAGGGTCTCCATGAGGCAGGCTGGCTCTTCTCCATGCACACAGCCCTGGCAGTGCCACCTTCTCACCCAGCTCTCACCTCCAGGCCCCGTGCCAGTGGCTTTCTTCAGGGGCAAAGCTGGGAGAGCAAAGCAGGGTGCCAACATTCCAATCCTTTGTGCCAGGGCCAGGTACCTTCAGAGGGCCAGGATCCCAGAGAGGTGCCTCTGATTCACTGTCAGAGTTCTGATTAATTAAGATGCTGTAATGAAGTTTCATGAGATGTGTCAAGGGCAGCAGCAGGCTCCAGCTCACGGCCCAGGGCACAGGGAGCTGCCCTGGAGAGGGGTCTGTGCCTCAGCCAGAGCTCTCTCCAGTGCTATGTGACTCTCCCTGAGCATCTCCAGCTCACAGCACAGCTCTGCCCTGCAACACTCCATCGTGCTGACACCTTCTCCCAGCTTTTTGCTGCTTTCTCCTTGAGTCTTTGTTGCCTGCTGGTGTTTGTCCTGAACGCGGCGGGCGGCAGCAGCTCTCAGCAGCTTCACCCTGGGCTGGGAAGGCTCCGACCCGCTGCGGTGCATCAGCTTGGAGCTTGTGCCGGTCCTCAGGGCTGAACCAGCTGCACGAGGTTGTTCTCTTGGAGACAGAGGGAAGTGTGTCCCTGGGGCTTCACCCCTGGCAGCTGCTGCAAAAGGGAGCCAAAGTGAGGGTGATGGCAGCGCTTTCAGAGCAGGCTCTGAGCATCCAGGGGAGGCAAAGGGCAGGAGGGAAAACACTTCTTGCAGCTTGAAGCCAGGGTGCTGATGGCACGCAGGGCCTTGGCAGTTGATCTGGGATGGGCACATGTTGCTGTTAAGGGAGAGCCAAGCAGCTCCATTCCTGAGCGCTGCTCTTCAGGGATGTGTCCTACAGCAGACAGACAGGAGAAATCAACCTCCTTCATTGAGCTCCTGCCCTTTGCCTCCCATCTTACAGCAACACCTGAGAGCACAGCCACACACACAGCACCCACATATCACCTGTACAGGCCTAAAATCCCCCAGGGGATTGTCAGCAAGCCCCTGCTGACAGCACCCCGAGCACTTGGCTGAGTCAGGACTGGGCTGTGTTGTTGGGATCCAGCTCAGGAAACACACAGAGAAACAAAGCAGGGCTGTTGAGGAGCAGGACAGACACTGGGCCTTCATCTCCCTGCAACCTGACAAGCCACTGTAGCTGCTGCTTCTCTTCACCTGCTACTTTTGGCCTGTGTGTCTGCTGACCTGAGGGTACTCCAGATGGGATTTTCTCTTGAAAGGTTCCATTGCCAGCCCTGACAGCTTTGCACACACAGCTGCCACCAGCCCAGTGCTGGCTGGGGCTGAGGGACTCCATCCTCATCCTCTCCACCTTCCCTTGCTTTAAATGCTTGAGTGAGGACTCTGCAGGGCACCTCAGCTTTGCAAGCTACAGCCACACTTGAAACCCCCCTCTCACCCACCTCAACCAAAAAAGAACAGCCATCCCTTGCCTTGCAAAGGAAGAAAACAGACTGAGACTCACCCTGTGTCAAATAAACAGCCTTTGGAAGACAGAGAGAGAGAGACCAGAGTCTTTGCCCCTAAATGCCAGCCTAAAAATACACGTCCAGTAAAGACAAAACCTGCTGAAGCTGAAGGAGATGTTCAGCCTTTCTGATGGTGATTATTTGGATTAGCACCTCATCTGAAACCTGCCACAGCACTTGGTGAGGAGAATACAAGGAAACCTTGTGTGAAATGCAGCCCCAGAATGGGCAGCCTGGGCAGTCTGGGCACTCAGAGCCCTTTGGGAAAGAAACAAGGCTTGCAGCCAGGACAGTGCCCAAGAGTGAAACATCTCCAGAGGATTTTCCTTCTCCCTCCTCCTCTTTTGGCCCTTCAGCTGCAGCGTTGCAGGAAGCAGCAGGGACAGGCCACGTGTGTTGGGTGAGAGGAGAATGTTTTCCTTTGTAGGGCAAAGGCAAGGACAATTTCATTGGGAAGGCTGCAGGAACAAGGGTTCAGCTTGAAACAGCCACTATTGTATGTGCTTGTCACCAGCAGAAACCTGGGTAGGACTCAGGGCAAGTCGAGTCAACAAACTGCCCATGTGTCCAAACAACAGGGAAAGGAGGGAAGGGGAACTGGGGCAGGGGAAGATGGTGTGGCCACCGTCATCATCAACCACCAGCTGGATCTCCCCTGATTTAGGTCTGAACATGTGAAAGTGTCACACAATGTCTGTTTCTTGAAAGCCAAAGTGTTTGAATGTAGAGTGAGCTGTGAGAGGAGGCTGACAGAACCTTCTACAGCAACCCCCAAACCTGCTTCACAGCCACCTGTAAAACCCACCTCAGAGATCTCACTAATTGCACCCTGTGCAATTAAATTGATTGGACACCACCTCTCTCTCTTTCTCTCTCAGCCTTGCCAGAGCCTAGCTCCACAAGGGAAAGCAGCTGGTGAGCTTTGGCAAAACCCAGGGGGCACTTTGGCTCTGGATAGGATTTAGGCAGAGAGGGGAAAATCCCAAAGAGCTTTGAGGATTAGGGTTGGGCTCAGAGGGTGAAGCCAATGATATCCCAGCTCATATCCAAGCCCTGCTCCTCACAGCAGCTCTAGGAGCTGCACAATCAGGAGCTGGATCCAGTGTGTGTCCCCACTCTGCCTTGGTGCCCACCCAGAATGGTTGTATCCTGACCCAGGATGAGTGGATCCAACTCCAGTTTGAACATATCCAGCCTGGGATAGCTGGATTGTGTCCTGGAATGGGCTGTATCCAGCCCTGGGATACAGGATGGGACAGAGTCAGGGAGAGGGGATGTCACTGAGGGGATGCCAGCACTGGCCCCCAGAAACCCCTCAGCCCCTCATCTGGATGTTTCCAATGCTATGACTTTCCTATGTGACCTTCATCCCCTCATCATCCTCCCCACCTTCAGCCCAGTTGGGATTTCTCTTCGAAACCTTTTCAATCCCACTGTCCCAGGAGATCAAAGGATGGGAGTGAGAGGCCAGGGAGGTACGGCCACCGACATCAGAGGATGCTCCAAGCCCCAGATGGGGCTCCTGGATGGGATGTGGGTTGAACACTGAGGTATGGGGGGTGCTTCTGGGTGCTGGGAGGTGAGCAAGTGACGTCCCACCAAGGGTGGCTGTGGTGATGTTCCTTCCCCATCCCTCTGTGGCAGCCTCTCTCTCCTGCCCAATACCCCAGGATGAGCCCTCTTACCCAGCCGTGCTGGGATCTCCTCCTTTTGCTCCTGGCTGTCCCAATGCTCCCTAATCTGCTTGTTTTAATAGCATTAAATGCTTTTAACCAAACAGGACCTTCACCTCTGCCTGCCTGGAGCTGGGGGAGGGGGTCAGGTCTGGTTAAGGAGATTGGAGCAGGATTTGGGAGCGTTAAAGAAGCAGAAACCCAGGCAAATCCCAGCTATGGCAGCCATCCCCGTGGAATCAGCCCCAAATGCTCCCCTGCACCCCCTTATTGTCCTTCTCCCCTTGTTCTGAGGGGCCCAAGTGTCCTGGCTTCTGGCCTAAACCCCAGAAGAGGGCAGCAGTGACCCATTGCCTTGAGTCAGAGTCCTACCTCTGCGTCTGTGGGTTCTGCCCAGCTCCTCTATCCATGGGGAGACCTTCACCTGGAGATGAGGCACCCCAGGAAAACACCCCCAGGGCTCAACAGCCTCTGTGGGGCTCTTGGGGACACTGGACTCCCACCCTGCACCAGAAGCTTGAAAAAGGAGTCGAGGCCCTTGCTAATGAAAGACAGAAGACAAAGAGAGGATAAAACCCAGTCCTGAAGCCTTCCCATAGCACTTACATGCTCGGGGGAGTTTGCTCTTTGGATCTCCTGCTCCTGGAGCCACGTTTGCCTTCCTGCTCCAAGCCAAAGATGCCAAATTGCCCCTTTTGCATTTATCCAGCTGGGCCTCAGGGCCAGCAAAGCACTGACTGAAAAAGAGAAGGGAGCAGGGAGGGGGTTGAAACCACCTGTCCCATGGCTCCCACCTCTTGGGTTTTTCCCTCCTCATATTTTGGCTGAATCTAGAACTGTGCTCATGTAAAAGAGTGAGAGGCACCCACCTCCAGGCACCTGCAGCCCAAAAGTCACAGGCAGGGACACCCAAACCAGGCAGGGATCCCCAGACCTCCCTCCCTGCACACCAAGCCTCTGTTCCCCCCTCTCCCTCCCAACTGTTTCTCCTTCTCTCTCCTCCCTGCTGGGGTCTAAGCAGATTTACACTTAACCCATCCTCTCCCTTTATATACCCAGGTGATGTTCCCTAAGAGCCTCAGAGGGTTTCTCCTGCTCAGCAGCTCACACCTGGGAAGAGCCCCCCTCCTTGCCCCACTGGGGCTGCAGGTGAGTGGGATGGGGAGGGCTGGGGTATGCCACTGTGGGACCCCACAGGAGGTGGTCAGTGCCAGTGAGTTTTGGTGGTTTTGTCAATGCAAAACCTCCCTGCAAGTGAGAACACGACCAGTCCCGCGAGCTGCAGCAGGTTCAGGCCTGGCCTGGCTGTGTTGGGGAGGTCATGTACCACCACAGCATCATCCTCCAGTGTGGGTGAACCCCTACTGCAGGCTGGGTGCTGGGTGCATCCTTCACCTGATGCATGCATCCCCCCTGATGCATGCAGGGTGGATCCCTGCTGCAGACTGCAGCCCCCTAAGTGCAAGGTGCATCCCTGCTGCAGGGTGCATCCCTGGTACAAACCACAGCTCCCCTAGTGCAGGGTGCATCCCTGGTGCAGACTGCAGCCCCCTAAGTGCAAGGTGCATCCCTGCTGCAGACTGCACACACCCCCGCCCTCTCCCCAGTGCAGGATGGTTCCTTGGTGCAGGGTGCATCCCCCCAGTGCATCCCTGCTGCAGACTGCAGCCCCTCCAGTGCAGGGTGCATTCAGGGTGCTGGGTGAGTTCCCCCTATGCTGGGTGCATCCCAGGTGCTGGATGCTCACCTCAGAGCTGCTCTGGTTTCTGCTGGCAGGCTGGAGGATGCAGTGTGGCTGCCTGCCCCAGGGCCTGCCCGTTCTGCCCAGCTCCCACTGGGTATCAGGTGAGCACTCAGCAGAGCCCTGGGGAGCAGTGACCTTGGGGTGATGTCCCCCAGTCCTCTGAGTGCCCTAAATGTGCCTCACTCACTCTGCAGGCCTGGCCTTCCCTGCCTGGGCATACAAAGCTGAGTCCAGCCCTGGCTCCAGGCAGATCCAGCTGTGGCATTTCATCCTGGAGCTGCTGCAGCAGGAGGGGTTTGGCCATGTCATCGCCTGGCAGCAGGGGGAGCACGGCGAGTTCGTCATCAAGGACCCTGAGGAGATGGCCCGGCTGTGGGGGCAGAGGAAATGCAAACCCCAGATGAACTATGACAAGATGAGCCGGGCACTCAGGTGCCACAGGGGGCAGAGCCTTCACCATCGTGAGGGACCCCACAGGGGATTGGGGGGGGGGGGGGGGGTCTGTCTATTAAAGCTCCCATCTCCCCCCTCCCCAGGTACTACTACCACAAGCACATCCTGCACAAGACCAAGGGCAAGCGCTTCACCTACAGGTTCAACTTGAGCAAACTCATCTTCCTCAGCTGCCCACTGTGGGATGCCCACCACCCATCCTCACTGCCAGGCACCAGCAGCCTGTGCCAGCCCCTCAGCATACCGAGACAGGTAGAGGTTTGGGGGGGCTCATCCCAGCTGGGGAAGTCCCTGGGGACAGGCTGCCCTTCCCTGGCAATGCCACGTCCCCTTTCATTCCCTCAGCTGGTGTCGAGGGTGCTGCTGAGCCAGCAGGTGCTGGCAGAGCCCCTGGCCTGGAACCGGGGTCCCTGGCACCCCCAGCACCCCAACATGCTGGAGAAGAGAGTGGTCATCCCCAGGAGCTGTAAGTAGTTGGTGGGCATGGCAAGTGCCAGCACATGGGGGTCAGGCAGGGCAGGGCGAGGGCTGTGGGTGCCAGGGCTTCGGCGGGTGCAGAGCAGGAAGGTCACTGCAGGTCCCACGGCAGCACCCAGTGGCTGTGGCTGGGAAGGAACACGGGGCAGTCACCATGAGGAGGGGGAGAAGGATCTGCTGAAGCCCCCCTGGGTTGCTGCCCGTGCCCTTGGCTTGGCTGTGCCATACAGTGTTGCCTGTGCTCACGCTGCTCCCCGTCTCTTGCTGCCCACAGGCCTCAGCTCTTCATCTCCCCCGTGCTTGGGAGTCTCCTGCTGCCAAATGGGGGTCCCAGAGGAGTCTCCCTGCCTTGCTGCCTTCCCCCCGATGCTGCTGGCCCTGGGCCACCTTCCCCAGCCGTGGCCTGGCCCCTGCCAGCTGCCCCTCCATGCTGCTGCCTGCCCAGACGAGGGCCCCCACATCAATGCTACTGCACCCCACTTTCCCCCCTAGAGCCTTCCCCAGGCTCCCACTGGTGGCCAGGGAGCTGGTGCTGGAGCCTCCATTATCCCAGCCAGGGAAGGCAAGGAGAAGGAGCTGGAGGAGGAGGAAGAGGAGGAAGAGGAGGAAGAGGAGGAGGAAGGCCCATGTGGTGCCACCGCTGCGTAGATGTGCCCTGGGATGAAGCTGGAGCTGAAGCGCAGGGGATGGACAAAAGTGGGGTGCTCTATGCCAGCAGCTTTGCAACCCCCCTGCCCCCCCCATCTGGTCCCTCCAGCCCCCCTAAGGGTGGGGACAACCACGACACCCCCTCCTCCTCCCCAGCCCACCCCTGCAGCACCCCAGGACACTCACAGCTCAGCCCCTGGGGTCCAGCTGGGGTCTCCATGGGGGTCTGGGGAGACCCTGCAGGCTCCAGGCTCAGCCCTTCATGTGCCCCCTCCATGGCTGTCGGGTCTCTGTCCACACGCAGATGCCAGTCTGACCCTTCCAGTACAAAAGGCAGAACCAGCAGTGCCCCCACAATAAACCAGTTTGCAGAGAGGGGTCTGGCTGGTGTCACCCAGGGTGTCACCCCAAAGCCACCATAGCCTGGGAAGGGAGCCCGTGCCCACAGCCCCGGGGGTGTGTGAAGGGGATTTGTGTGGACAGCAGGACAAGGGGGTGCAGAAAGGGTGGGCTGGCCCCCCAAAAAACCAACGTGGCGCTTGGAAGCAGTGAGAGGCCGGCAGGACAGGGTTTGGGGTGTGGGTGGCTGAGCTGCTGCTCGTTCCCAGGGGTTGCTACAAACCAGCTCATTTTCATTTTTCCCTGTTTCCCACGCTGGGGAATCTGCAGGGGCAGGGGGAGGGGAAAATACCTCAGCCTTCTTTTTTGGGGACCCCTCCCTTCTCCCTTCGTGGCACAGATCACCTGTGAGGGCTGAAGGGGTGGCAAAGGCTTTGGAGGGTTCCTCAGGGGGTAACCCTCCAAAGCCTTGTGCCTCCCAAATCCCCGCTGCTGCTGAGGGCCCCCTCAACCATGTACCCAACCTGGGGTACAGGTGGGACCCCTAAAGCCCAAATTGTGTCTGTGGGACACCCACAGCAGGAGATGATAGGGGTCCCAGCAAACCCTGACCACGTGCTGCTCCCTGATGCCAGGCTGCAGGAGAGTCCCTCCATACCCAGGGCTGTGTCTGTGGGTCCCCCCAAACCCACGGCGGTGTCTGTGGGGCCCCTAAATCCAAGGCTGTGTTTGCGAGACCCCCATAACCAGGGCTGTGTCTGTGGGTCCCCCCAAACCCAGAGCTGTGTCTATATGTCCCCCCAAACCCA
>WBNH01006211.1:55251-84479 GCA_013401255.1 Urocolius indicus | reverse complement strand
GGCTGCCAACTGAATTTAACTCCTATCACTACGACTCTCTGGTGAGTGGAGTTAAATCAAAGAAATGAAATGCTTCTGCTATGCAGAAAGGCTGAGAGAGTTGAGGTTGTTCAGCCTGGAGAAAAGATAGATACAGGAAGACCTTACTGCAGCCTTTCAGTACTTAAAGGGAGCTTATAAAAAAGATGGGGACAGACATTTTAGTAGGTCCTGTTGTGATAGAGCAAGAGGTATTGTTTTTAAACTAAAAGAGAGTGGATTCAGACTAGATAATAAGGAAGAAATTTTTTGTCATGAGGAAGAAACTACTCAGAGAAGTGATTAGATGCCTCACCCCTGGAAACATTCAAGGTCAGGCTGGACAATCTGAGTTGAAGATGTCCCTGCTTATTGTGGGGGGGTTGGACTAGATGGTCTTTAAAAGTTGCTCCCAACCCAAACCATTCTATGAGTCTATGACATGAATATTGGCCATATTCACCATGAGAAAGCTCTCTGGATTGCTCTGGTTTCATTCCTTGAGCTTGTGTAAACCTCCCCTTCACTGTCGATCTGGGTGAATAATCTTGACAGCCACTACTCTTTTTGGATCAAAGGATGTAATGAATGACATATCTTTAGAAACGGAACCTCAATCTTGAGAAAAGCTCCTTCCATACTACCTTTTCAATATTGTAGAAATCATTTGACCAAAGTCTTTTCTGACTGCATCATCTCCAGTTCATTGATCTGAGGAACACCAATTACTTCTATTAAACATAAATACTTTCAAATAGGGATTTTCTACGTATCACGCAGAAGTTCAACACTTCAATATGCATCATTTTACAGATAATTTTAGTGTCCTATAACATTTGGATGTTCTTTCCTCTGCTTATTTGCTGCTTTGACAGCAGACATGAAAACTGGCTTTTTTGCAGCATCTGCACCACTGGAGAACTTGAATTATGTTAAGGAAGTAAAATCTTTCCATCCCAAACGGCAGTAAAAGTCCACTTTGTCACAGCAATATCACAATGATGAATGTTCAAGGGCAAAGCTTTGATTAATGACAGCTGCAGTTTGGATTTCACTGATGATGATTTTGTACCTCCTTCCAGACAGCTGCACTCTTATTGCAAGTATATAACTAGACGTATTTATTGTGCCAGTTTGGTTAAATAGTAGTATAAATTAAGCACATGGATACTTATATAATTTACAGGTGCAGCATGTGACTGTATTATGTGAAGTAGGCTTCTAAGAGAAGAATATCCATAATTCAGCAGAGATATTCCTATTTTGTTAAATTAAGGAGGTCTGATTAAGTTCTCTGATTAAGTTAAATAGAAGGGAAATCCCTGTGTGTAAGGGTCCTGGGGGGTGAAAGGATGCAGTTTTTCTCTATTCAGGAGCACATTAATACACTTAAAGTTGTGCAGTACTTTCAGGTACCCTTCCAAAAGGCTAAGTTTTGCAAAAAATTATCAAATTTTCAGTGATGTGGCAAACCATAAAGCAAATATACTGCATTTAAGTAAGCTCCTTGCTATTAAATGTCCTATTTTCTTACAGATGTGAAGGGCCAGTCAGCAGTTTTTCTGCTGAAGTTTTTGTGCAGAATTGCATGTGGGACATTCTAATATCTGGATGAGAGTAAAGCAGCAGTGAGACTCCTAAGTGACTGATTCACCTATGACTGCTACTGTAAACTGGTAATTGTTCAGGAATAGTTGGGAACTTGTATTTTGCATGTGAGCAAAGCTGTAGAGAAATCATCAATACAGTCCATAACACATATCTGGCTAATTTATTGTACAACTATTGCTAACAACTATCAGCAGATATCAAACAGGCTTCAGATCTTTGCTGTGCTCCATCCTCTGACCTTGCTTCTGTCTGAGCAAGATTCCAGCTCTGCTTGGCATGACCGTGCTTGGTCTCTCAGTTCCCAGGTGCTTTCCCCACCACATACTGTCAAATGCAGTGTAAATCCCGATTCACCTTGAGGAAAGGGGGCACAAAAAGAACATCCTCTTAGATTTGTTATGATCATATTAATCCATGTTGCAACACTGGGAGAGATGCACAGAACAATTTTTGGGTTCAGAATTAATTTCTCATGTGAGTTATTACTGACAGGGAAGGTGCAAAGAGCACGTGATTCAGACATTCATTTTCATGCAGTCATGGGACTAGTAAAATCCTACCAGCTAGTTCTAGAATCTCACACACTGCTGCAGCATAGAAGAAGTTTTTGAGCTGAACAAAATGCCCAGCTCTCCCATCATCATCAGATTCAGATAAATCAATGTCATTTCTCCCTTTTTCCTTCACGTCCTATTAAGTGCCATCTCTTCACAAGCTAATAAAGCTCGTGTTAGTGTCTAAAATGAAAGTGTGTTAAGAAATAGTTTATTTCCTATTTTTTATTGTTCTTTCTATGTGTACAATACACTACACTCCTTAGGACAAGTAATAATTACAGGTGATGCAGTTCTTGTGGGGATTACTCTCCAGGAGCAGATTGATAGCACGTGGGTTTCTTTTTTCCTCCTTACGAGTTATGGGAACAGCGAGTAAGACTTGTCACCAGGTGGCACCATTAACCTAAGTTATGTTTCAGCTAGGTGAAGGCGATGAAGTTTGCGTTCCAGAGTAACTTTGTATAAAGATTGCTCTTTTCACTTTTCTTCGAAGTCTAAGTAAATACACAGCGCAGAGAAGAGACAAAACTCTTCTTACATTCACTGGCACGTTTAAAAATATTCCATGCATTTGTAGTGTTATAATCTGGTAAAGGATTTTCCACACTTGGTGTATGGTAAGTGCAATGCATGCCTTCATTTCCTCATTAAACACTTTCCTTCTCATGTATTTTGCAATATGCTGCACATCTGGTGTATCAAAAAGCTACATTTTCCGTAGTGAAATCCCAGAACAGGACCAGAGAACTCTCATATGGAAACGATTGTGTCTGATTAATGTTTGAACATTTTTAGATTGTATTCTATGAACCCAAACAACAAGAAATCCATTTGCCTTACAAGTGAGTAGCACCATAGGTGTTGCAGAGCAGATGATGAGTCCTATTGCCGCTCTTCAGTAGCGATGGTGGTCCTCCTCCATGTCAGAACTGCTGCAGCCTGTATCTGCTTATGCTGCTGCTTAGCATTCACCTGTCTTCTGAAGCAAAGAGCAAAACCTTTGCCATAGCAGACATTTCAATAGTTTGAGAGTTTCTTTTGATAGGGCTTTTTGATAGATGACTTGAGGTGAATTTTACCAGCTTTATCCTGAGATGGTAAACATTATAGTATTTTCTTTTTCTAAACAATGTTATTAACCTAATTGTGGGGGGGTAAGCTCCCAACCCAAAATCAGCAAATTCTTGTTCTTCTTTTGACTGGGTATCAAAGAAACACAAACCATTATCTAGTTCCTTCTGGATATGCTGGAATACTTAAAGTGAGCAACCTTTGGGATTCTTTAAAGAATGGCTGTAGGAGGCAGCTTGTAGCTTCTACTTAGGTCATAAAAGCCTGCAGGAAACAGAGATGTATATTTGAAACGATTATTTCATCAAATTTTTACTGGAGTGAAACCATGAAATGGATATTATTCATGTGCACTGTGGATTGTAAGCTCACATTAAAACACTAGGTTGGTGAGACTAGAACATATGCCCTGGTTTCAGTGAATTCTGAGGCATTACTAGGTAGGATTGTATTGTACTAAATTGCAAGTCATGCTGTAATTTAAGTCATGCATATTTTATGTGTTTTCTTGCCTTTGCTTGCTTCTCTGGTCAGCTGTGAAAGTCAATGATTGTGCAGTCTTTGTGTCAGCGTCCAGTTCTTGTGTGCGTGGTTGAACAGAGGCAGCAGACTCTCTGTCCTTGGAGATACTAAATACCTGAGTGGATGCAGCTTTGAGGAACTTGGTTTTGTTAACTCTGCTTGAGCTGGGAGATCTCTCCAGAGATGCCTTCCCACCAAAACCACTTTCTGATTCTCAGAAGTATCTTGGCAAACAGAAGTTCTGAATTTCTCTGATTAAGCCTCTGAAATGCCCCCTGTGGAAACTACAGAATTGTTCTCAGGTGGACTCCTTGCTTGTAAAGATAAAAGTAATATTCAGGGTATTTGGAAAGAACAATTACCATGCAGCTTTTAACTGATGTTTACCCATTACAACACAATGAATAATGTAAATGCCTATTTATCTTCATCCCCCTAAAAAAAGCACAGAATGTGCACGGCTACCCTGTGAATAGAAAGCAGAAAGATTCAGCAATACAGTACCTTAAAGAGAGAAAAAAACATATTGTGAGTTATAAAAAAATCTCATATGTTCATACACACCTTCCCAAGTTCCAGTGTGCTGGCTCAGTGGACATTTTAAATAATACTGTGATGGTCTAAAGAAGAAAGTGAGGCAAGGTTTGAAGACAGAACAAGATCAGGCAAATAGGGTTTTTTTTACTGAAGGGGATATCTTGCAAGAGTGCTTCTTTGATTCTGATTATATTGGTTTATGTAATAAAAGCAGACTGAAACAGTGATGTCATCAAATGCATTTGTGGACATCTTTAATATGACATTTTTAATATGGCATTTTAGATATTATTTATGTCTTATATTTTTTATACTGTTTGAAGGATCCAAATGGTGTATCAGGTAACATGAATATCATTCCCAAGTCATGATATTATACATGTTTTTTTAGTTTCTCTCACTTATAAATGGAGATGTGAACATGGTAGCAAAAGGAAATGAATCTGATGTGTAGATAAAACTCTTTATCTAGGATGCTGCCTTCAGGAGAATCCTAAATTCCACAACGTAAATGCTAAATTCCTTGTTGTCATGATACTTTAATCCATTTGCTGCTCATGATACTTTAATCCATTTCTTGTTACGATCTTCCTGTTTTATTTTTGATATTTATATTTCCTCTTTATTTATTTCTCTGTATTTTTTCACATTTCTCTGTGTAGTTTATTTTGTTTACTTTGGTTTACCTTCAGTTTTTGTCTTTTGGGTTCTTTGTTTTTTTAGTTCCCTGTGGTCAGCAGCAAATCATTGACTTTGTACAGGGGCATGGTCTGGATTTCGAGCAAGTACTACTGCAAGAGCCTATATGATTTCTTGGGTGTGACGCTGCAGACCTGTGCTTGTATCTAGTTCTGTTTCTGACAGCTTTAAGTTATTGCTATTTGCTTGCCTGCAAACCTTCACTGAGACTGAAATTCTTTCACAAGCCCTTTATGTCAGGAAAACTGTAGTAGAAGCCAATGAAGAGAGCAACATATCCATCACTGACAGTCTGGCAGTGCATGACAGTCTTTCAATGGCTGATCAGTGGTGAACTGTGGCAGTTCCAGTTTCATTAGGTGATTAGGTGTGATTTAAGGTCAAAGTGTCTATATGACCTGTAGAACTCCTCTATGCTTTTTAGAAGTATACCTGCACAGGTATAGACAATTCATGAATAGGTCATATATCTTCTTCTGTTAGGGGTTTGTATATAGGTTATTATTATTTGTTGCTCATCCAAAATGTAGTAGAACTGATTTAACTGAAACGGAGTAGATCTGATTTAACCTAGCCATACATTTAAATAGGAGAATTTCACCAATCCTGATCTGGATGAAATTTTTTGTGAGTGATTTTTTTTTTTCTTGTTTTTCTTGAAAATAATTATGAAGTAACCAAAATTATTTATCTATGACAATCATGTCTGGCAAAGACTGTTGGCTGAAAAAGAATCATAGGATATCTCAAGTTGGAAGGAAACCATAAGGACCATCATATCCAACTCCCTGCTCCTCACAGGACTACCTAAAACTAAACCATATGGCTAAGTGTGTCATGCAGATACTCCTTAAACTCTGACAGGCTTGGTGCCGTGACCGCTACAAGGAACTTTACAGCAGTTTTAAAAGACAGTACTTTCAGAATTTGGCACTTTGCTTCCCAATAGAATGTAGCTAAAATGTTTTTAAAAGTGACACCTCACCATTCCTGAAATAACAGAAATATCAGTCCCGAAAGCAAGTTTATTTTTTTCCATTTTATGGTTAGATGAAGCAGGGAATTAAGCACAGAATAAATGTTAACCTACTTTCCTAAGAATCAGAATTGTTTGGATGGAAAAGACCTATAAGATTGAGTTCAGCACTCACCTCATACTGACGAGCCCATCACTAACCTTTGTCCCTCAGCACCTCAGCTACATGTCTTTTAAATATTTCCAGGGATGGGGAGTCCACACCTCCCTGGGCAGCCTGGGCCAGTGCCTAACAACCCTCTCAGTGAAAAAGTTCTTCTTGATCTCCAATCTAAACCTTCCTCGGTGCAACTTGAGACCATTTCTTCTTGTCCTGTCATTCATTACTTGGGAGAATAAAACAACCTTCACCTCACTACAACCTTGTTTCAAGTAGCTGTATAGAGTCACGATGGCTCCCCTCAGCCTCCTTTTCTCAAGATTAAATGCCTCCAGGTTTCTCAGCTGCTCCCTGTAAGACTTGTTCTCCCGACCCTTCCCCAGCACCTCAATGTCTTTTGTGTAGTGCGAGGCCCAGCACTGAACCCAGCACTCGAGGTGTGGCCTCACCAGTGCTGAGTGCAGGGAAACAATCACTTCTCTGGTCCTGGTGGCCACGCTATTTCTGATACAAGCCAGATTCCTCTCTCTGATGTGTCCTTCCAGAGTTTTTCCCAGCCCAGATACCAAAACCAGTGTGTTCATCCAATATTGGGCATTAACTCCCTCAGCAGTGCTGTTTGGTGGGTATTTCAATCTTACTTCTGGCAAATCCCTTGGGAATTTGGGAATTTGTCTCCTCCTTCCCCAGAAGTGCCCCTGTGCTAACCAGGGGAGCTTAAACAGACACCCTTATTTTGTATCGTGCACTAGAGATCAGCATGTTAGACGATTGTTTTAATGCTGAAGGAGAGTAGACACTGAAAAGATTTTGGTTTCTTTTCTAAATTCCTGTAGGTAAATATGAGGCATTTTATATATATTGCTGAACAAGGCAGTTTCCTGTTTGGGGCAACAGAGATATATGTATCCACTTGCTTTCAATGTGTGTTACTGACCAAGCTACCGATTGAATAGCACAAGCTCTCCATTCTGCTGATGTTCTGCAATTTGAATTTGAAGTAATCTCCTTAACTTTAGGTTAATGAATACAACAACTGAATTCAATCAAGTGCTCTCCTTTCTCCAAGCAATATACAATACCATGCCTGACTCTTGCTTGTTTACAACATTTTTGAAATAGGTGTAAATTAGCATATCTTTCTGCTTTGTGTTACTGATTACACATCAGAGACGGCTCTTCCAGAATTTGTTTTGATATGTCCTAAAATTTTCATGAGAAGCCCTGTGACAAGTATCATTGGCCTGCTGTGATTCTTAATTGATTAAGAGCCTAAATCAAATTTGAAAATGATACCAAGCACCCAAATGATTGTGAAAGCATTTTTCTATGGCTATAGCTAAAGGACCTTACAGTACAATATAAGGAAAGATAGTCCAGCAGAGGCAGACTCTAAATCAGACGTGCAAAAAGATGGGCATAGTGGTGTTTGGCTATGTTTTCACAAAATCTGAATAGATCTCGGCTTGCAAATATGACAGAGTTGTATCTTCCTTATGGAAGTTAATAGTTGGTTTTGAGTGTTAAGAAATAAAATTGCAACTCAGATATAGTTGTACACAACTATTTTCGGTGTGGTTATGGAATGCTGACTGTGCACTGAGGTAAAAGGGACAATGCAAAGTCAGTCTCTTTTCTTCTGGTCATGTTCCTCATACTCCTGAAAACTGCTTCCTGGCCTCCTGCACGTGTTAGGCAATTCCTGGAGCTTGTTCTTCAGAAAACTTCTCTGAACTGGATTCCTTCCTGTGTCCACAGATATCCTTTCAACTAAGAAAAATTCTCTGCCATCCTTAAGCTACTAACTTGTGAGATGAAATAGCCAACTCAGCATGTTTGCATAAGTCCACTTTACAGCCAGAAGCTGTTTGCTTACCTCCCAGTCAGGATGATTACTTCGTGTCTGATTTCTACCCTATTTGTTTTGTTTTACTTGTAGCTCTGCTACAAATTAAAATTTTCATGAGTTTAGCTCTGAATCACTGGAATACACAAACCTTTCTGGCTGGAGTTCACAGGGCAGGTCAACACTATCACTGAAAATACATTAAGAAGGTGTAGTTTCCTCTGTCTCTGTCTCTGCACATGTGCAGGCATCATGCTGCTGAGGGTGGCTGGCATGCTGCCTGGGTAGGAGCCAGGGGCAGGTAAGCAATTTCAATGGAACAAGTTCCTCTCCATGTTGGATTTGTTAGTGTGGCCCTAACTAATATGCTTTGTTTGCCATAGAGGCAGGAATTGGATAATAATTTGGTAACAATGATCAGATCTGTACAGCTATGGATGCTTTTTGTGCTTAGTGTTTGCTTGATTGTTTTTTTCCTTAGGCTTCTCTTCACTCAGAACATCAAGACAATTTATTTTGTAAACACAGACCTATGAAATGAGAGGGGATTTTTTTTTCCATGTGGATAGTTGCTTCTAACAAACATGTAATATTTGAAGGAAACAGTCACTTCAGGATCTCTCTCTTTAAATAACCTGTCTTTAGCTGAAACACTGGTGATTCTCATGATTTATCCTAGAGGATGAGCATGAGTAAGCAGAACAGAAAAATCCTGAGAAGTAAGAGACAATATTTCTCTTAATTTCATTCCTGTTGTCTACTTCTGGAAACTGGTTAGATAAGGATTGAAGTCAATCTAAAACCAGAAGAGCAGAAAGAAAGTAAAATACACCCAAAATTCAGTTTTACATTAATGGAACAATACCCTAAAAAGGAAATCTTGCCAATAGTCACATCTGTGCTTTTTGCAAGATGGTGATTAAAAAAAAAAAAAAATCTCTTCAGTTTCAAGATAGCTTCACAAAGAAAGTAACCAGACATGGAACCATCTCCCACTCTTCTCTGCCAGCGGCTGTTGCCTGTGACGTCTTTGGATGCCCAAAAGATTGGGCAGTCTGATTCACCTGGCCCATGTAACAGAGATCAAAGGCATTTCTCCATCTACAAACTTAAGCTCATGGTAAGTGCATTCTTTTCCTAAGTTGTACAATATTTTCACAATAAACAGTGTTAGAACCCTTTTTTTTGTTTGTAATTGCACTGAAGCACAAAATTGTTTGCATCTGTCCGTTGTTACGAATTTGGTAAGTGAAGGAAAGGCTGTAACACAGCGTAAAAAAGACAGACTCTTGAAAACTGTGTATCATGAAGTGCAAGAGTTCATATTCCTTTATTTTCTTTTTCAGCTCTCTAAAAATGAAGAGGACAAATTGAGGAATTTTAAGAAAATCTGAGAAACCTGAGAAAATTAATAGGGACATCAAGCTGTTGAGAGGGCAAAACTGTGGGCCAGTCCTCTCCTGTGGCAATTCATTATGGGCAACAAAAAAAGGTATCATTTAAAATTACTTCGTGTTGTCAATATGAACAGACAGAACATGTGTCAGTGGAAACCTTATATCCAGTTTTTATTTTCATAGAGCTAGATGAAGTTTCAACATCTCAGTGGTCGTTCCATCAGGACAGATTGGGCAGAGAATAAGGTCACATTTTGACAGCTGTAAAGACATCTGATTGTTGGCTGCAACATGTGAAAGATCGACCAAACAAGTGTTTTTCACTTGATTGGTGTGAATTTGTGTTTTGGTCTGGTTCCACAGACATTAAATGAGAGCCTGCATTTGTGATGGCATGTAGTCAAAATTACTCTTAGCCAACTGGATACCACATGCTTTTCTTGAATTGAGTGAATTATTACATTGGATCATTAAACTTCTAATTTAACACTCATTATACCTAAAGAAAGTATTTTCCTCTCATAGAGCTACATCTTTTTTGATTTTTCTTAATGCAAGCATAATAACTACCAAGCCTTACTCTCCCCTTAAGAAGAAACAACTGCTTTTAATCTAATGGAAAACATGTATCCTTGAGAAATCAATAATTCTGTCATCCGAAACACTTTGTCATCAACACTGAAGGTTAAATTTGATTACATTTGGATTCTGAATTACTGAAGGTATTAATCACCAAAATGTTTCCTCTAGAGGCCAAAGAAGGTTTAACAGTCTTCACTGGCCTTTTCTTGCTGACCTCTCACATTCTTTACGGTCAGGAAACAGTGATCCATGAGATGTCTGTGTGCCAACACTATTATCAGGGTACATCAACTGTTTCTTAAGTTCTATATCTTCTCTGAAGTCTAAAGCTGACATTTTCTGAATGTATCTCCACATAGGAACCTTTATATCTTCACTAGTTTCCTATCTGAATTTCTGCCCAAACTGGGTTAATGTAGGTGGGCATGAAACAAGCACAAGCCTCATACTCTTCCTTACCTCTAGATGTAGTAGTCTGTCATTGTGAAAGGACTTTTGTTACTCTTGGAAGAAGAATTAGCCTGTGCAAGAAAAGGGTCAAATTCTCAGTAATGAAAAAGATGCATCTGTGGGCAGGGGAAAAGTGACATGAAGATTTCAGGGATCGTGGGGGCATTGCTACAAAGTTGTGGGAGCTTGGGAGGAGTCTAAAAATAGCATTGGAATCCGTGAAGATGCAGAAGGTTTGTGATGCAAAGAGACTAAAGGGACACTCTTACAAAATAAGTATAAGGCTCTTGGTTTAGCTGTGCTCTGTATTGTCTTTTTACATATCAAAAAGCCTTCCTGCTTACCATGTCATTTTAAGGTATTTGTTTCTTTCCTACAGACCATAAGATGTCCCAATGCCTCAGGTTATATCATTCAGAGAAGAATGCTCTTGGATAAAATGAAAATAAAACTGGTTACTTAAGACCAAATGGACTATATAGAAGTGAATATTTCTACAGTCATAAGTGAAGATAAAAAAATAGACTTACTCTTCTTACAACCAAATTAAATCAGAAAGGTCTCTGTCTGCCTTTATCTTGTAGACTTGCTCTAAATGCTTTCTTGATGCACAGCTTCTGAGGAGTTCTTTTATCTGTGCATGTCATACATTTCAGGTTTACGTGCATCAAAGGGAACCTATTCCTAGCAGAAAGCATTAGCTTATCAGAGCCGATCTTTAGCAAGTCCCTCAAAGGATCTCAATGGATTTAATCTTTACCCTCAACATATGTACTTCTTTCCCCCTTGTACTTATTCAGTATATTGTCAGTCATTTATGTAAAATGCAGGTTCTTACTGTCTTAGACCAAGTATTGCCTCTTGTAGTATACTGGCTGTTCGATATCTCTTTGACTAAATGCAGATCACCTTCTCAGATTCACTGTCTTCACACATGGAATTTGGTTCTGTGACTATCTGAGCAACCTAGTCTAGTAGAAAGTGTCCCTGCCCATGGCAGGGGGGTTGCAACTAGATCTTCAAGGTCCCCTCCAACCCAAAGCATTTTGTGATTCTGCGATAATGTGTTGTGTTTTGTAGCCATACATTGTGATATAACATATGCTTAGCATAAACATGTAGATGCTGCAGAGTCATGCAGGTTGCTGAGACCAGATAGCATACTAATTGAATAGTTTAGATGGAATCATAGATTTGGGATAACTAAGCCTTATTTTCTTCTTCTATGTAACAGCAATGGGCAGGAATTCTCAGAGTCTTGGTGAAGAGTTTTGGGAAGTCAGAGGAAAAAAAAAAAGTAAGAGGAAGAACTCAAACAAGAAGGCAGGGCAATAAGATAAAGGAGATGGCCTGAGGAAACTGAACTCAAAATCAACACAATGAGGAGAAGAAAATACATGTCCCCCACAAAAAACAGGTGAAAAGGAAAAGACCGTGGAAAGTGAGAAAAAAATTGTAAGATTAAAACTTTAAGGAGAAATGTCCAAGAGAAGAAAAGGAAATGCACAAGTGAAAGGAGGTCATGAGAATGATTGTACATAGTGTTTCAATTTAGATGATTTATCTTTTTCAGATTTTTATCTGAAAGGAAGTGGAACTTTGCAAAGTAACAATTGAGAGTGAAGAGAGACTTGGCGTATGTATGTGTAACTGCCTTTGGATGGGGTGGAATAATGATGGATGGTGGAAGAGTATTGTACTACCACAATATGATTTTTACTTGTAACTAATGGAGTTTGAAGTCATAATGGCAGGGTGAGCTTCATCATTCCAGATTTTGGAAGTCCTCCGTGACCTTCTCTGAGTGGGTTGTCTAAGAGTTCTTTTATTATCAGTAGAAAGAAATAACCTCTTTTATGACAAGAGTCATCTAAGCTCCTTCATCTTCTCAGGATGAGATGCATCACAGAAGTCTATTTCTCTCTATTGGATAAAAAATGTTATCTAGACCGCTAACTCAAATATAAACTGCAAAACTACAAAAGTGTTTCTGCACAGTGAACTGAGTCCCATTTGAAAGATGTACCGTTAATACATGTTCTGTTTTACTGTTTATGAATATTCAGATTTTTCATTATAATTGTTCCTGTAAAAAGAAAATACTATATTCCACTCTCCTGAGACACTCTTGATTTCCCTCCTGCCTTTCTTTTAGCATGGGAGATACCTTAAGAACTCCATTCTTACAGCTCAGCTCAATGTAAAGGAGAACTAGGACAGGAGAACTCCTGAAGACACCTAGGATAGTATATGATTCTCTTGTCATTTAATAACATTCCAGGAGATATTAGATGTGCCCCTTTGACTGACTGCAGCTGCTGCCAAAACCAGTGATGCAAGATCCATAAATTTTTGGATTAGGAAGAATTGCTTCTTTCTCAGTGAAAACATTTATTAGATAATACATAAAAATTATGATGGTTAAAGTTATCTTGAGAGGTGTCAGTAACTTGGTATGTTTAACTGATAACCTGCTTAGGATATTGCTGGAACTATCTGAGCTCCAGAAATGTGAGTTTCTTTTGCCAAAATCTGAATGACAACTGTCTCCTGTGAAGGTCTTTGGGGCTTCCATTTAGTTCCCATTTGATTGGAATTCTGAACGTCTAAGAGCTTTGAGCAAATAATGGTTGATGATAAAAAAATAGTAAGAGTATAGGTTATCCTCCAAAACAGAAGGATAGACAAGGATGTGAACCAGACTATTTTTTATACCTTATTGTTTCTGACACAAATCCTTACATCCAGCCCTTCAAGAGAAAAAAAAAAAAAAGCATCTTACCCGGGCACAAGATAAGTGAAAGTCAGAGTTGCACATTTTCTTGTGACAGATTTATGTGTGTAAATCATGCTGTTTTAGAAACTTGCTTGCTTTTAATGCATCACTTTAGAGTTGTTACTTTTTGGGGTGAGTAAAATGCATTTGGAAGATAAAATAGCTTTCCCTTAGTGTAACACGAGTTGTTTGCAACTGCAGAAATGTGGTGGTTTAACTCTGGCTGGGTGCCAGATGCCCACTAAGTCATTCTATCGCTCCTCTTCCTATACCAGACAGGGGAGAAAGAAACATAACAAAAGGCTCAGGAGTAGGGATAAGGACAGAGAGATCACTCAGCAGTAAGCATCCCAGGCAAACCAGACTCAACTTGAGAAGAAACAGTTTATTAATGAACAATCAGAACACAGCAGGGAAATGAGTAACAAAACCTGAGTCTTAACACACTTCCCCTCACCTATCCTATATTCCCAAATTTATACCTCCTCCCCAGCAGTGCAGAGGGAGGAGAATGAGGATTATGGTCAGTTATTTACAGATGGACTTTGTCATTACTTCCTCTCAAGGGAAACCTCCTCACACTTCCCACTGCTAAAGTGTGGGGTCTCTCCCATGGGAGACAGTCCTCCATGAACTGCTCCAACATGAGTCCTTCCAACAGGGTGCAGCTCTTCACATACTGACCCAAAGTGGGGGAAACAGACCTTCAGGAACAGGTTGCTCCAGTGTGGTTCCCCCATGGGGAACACAAGTTGTGCCAGCAAATCTGGTCTGACATGGGCTTCTCTCTTCATGGGGCCATAGAGCTGCTCCAGCATGGGCTTCCCATGGGCTTCCAGCCTCCTTCAGGCATCCTCCACTCCAGCGTAGGGTTGTCCCTGAGGTGTAGGTGGGTCTCTGCTCCCCTATGGCCTCCATGGCTGCAGGGGCAGGGCCTCACCATGGGCTGCACAATGGGCTGCAGGGGAATCTCTCTTCTAGTACCTAGAGCACCTTCTCCCCTTCTCCTCTACTGACCTTGGTGTTTGCAGAGATACTGTTCTCACTTAGTTTTGCATCTGTGCAGCAACTTCTTCTCCTTCTCCAACATGTTAATCACAGAGGTGTTACCTCCATGGCTAATTGGCTTGGCCTTGGTCAGCAGCTGATCCATCTCAGAGCCAACTGGCACTGGCCCTGTCAGATACAGGGGAAGTTTCTAACAAGTGTTTTTTTTTAAAGAAACCACACCTGTACCCACTCCCCAAACCCCCCCCCCCCCAAAAAAAATGGCCACTGAAACACACCACAAGAAATAAATTGAGTGTCACTTCCTCACCAGACTACTTGAAGTTAGCCTTGTAATTTGTCATTGTCCACACTGCGTAGCTGGAACATTCATAGTCACAAGAAGGAACCAGCCTGTTCCTGTCTCCTACATTAATATTAATTCATATAATACAGAATTGGATGAATGCAGTAAATTTGTAGATTCTTTCTTGTCCCTGTCCCCATTTTTCATACTGGGCTCTGCCACAACTCTTCAGACTGGCCAAACATTGAAATGCATGCCTCTGTTTCTGTAATTGCAAAATAGAGACCACTATACCTGCCTACTACAGGCAGTGTTGTGGTGGGAAGTCTGTAAGTAAGGAATTTTATCGCTAGAGATGTTTCTTGAGATATTTTTTTCAGCTTTAAAAGCTTAATTTTTTTGAGAAACCCCTATCTGAGAAGAGTCAGTGACAACCTATAGTGCAGGAAAAGTGAGGAGGGGGTATTGGAAAAGGTGTTATGAGAGTGGATTGGGAACTCAGAATTTTATCTCAGCTTGAAGTGACATAAAAAAACCATGAACAGTCAAAACCATCTTATTTCAGAAGTGCTAATGTGATATTTTTCATATTCTTAAGGTCAAAATAAAATGCTTTATGTAAAAATTGTGAAAACATTCTATTTTATTTCAGATGTTTTATATAAAAGGAAGGGATTGAACTGTTTCTTTTGTAGCATTCAGTACATCACTCAGGACAGGTGAGGAAAGAACAAGCAGTCAGTTGTCTTGACAAATTTGTGTGGTTTAATATAACTGAAAAAAAAAACCCAGAAACCTAAAAGATTTCAAAACTCAGAGAGTAAATTCTAAAAGATGTCTAGTTCTGGTTTCATTCATATGGCAAAATGATTTTTTTCAGTAAAATAGACATATTTTCACACTGGTTTTCTTTTGTTGTTTGAATTTTGCATTTTTGATTTATCTTAGTAAAAATCTCCACACTTCTTCATATTTTCAAATGAGTTATTAACATTAATTACCAGACTTTGGAGGTTTTGGTTTACCTGTGCTTTCTCTGTGAGACAGGTCATCATTAAATGCCATGTCTGGACTTACAGAGAGAGTGCCATATGTGGAAGAAGAATTGCAGAGGAATTCAAAGGATCACAGAATAGTAGAGTTGGAAGGGACCTTTAGAGATCATCTAGTCCAATCCCCCTGCAGAAGCAGGTCCATCTAGATCAGGTCACTCAGGAATGCATCCAGGTGGGTCTTGAAGACCTCCAAGGAAGCAGACTCCACAACCTCCCTGGGCAGCCTGGGCCAGGGCTCCTTCTCATCAACAGTCAAATAGGTTTTTCTTTTATTTAAATTTAACTTTCTGTGTTCCAGCTTCATCCCATTACCCTTTGTCCTGTTGCTACATACAACAGAAAAAGGGGATGCTCCAACCTCCTGACACCCACCATTTAGATATTTGTAAATATTAATGAGATCTACCCTCAGTCTCCTCTTTTATGGACTAAACAGCCCAGTTCCTGCAGCCTTTCCTTGTATTAAAGATGCTCCAGTCCCCTGATAATATTGGTGGCCCTGTGCTGGACTCTCTCCAGCAGTTCTCTGTCCCGCTTGAGCTGAGGAGCCCGGAACTGGACACAGGACTCCAGATGAGGTCTCACCAGGGCAGAGTAGAGGGAGAGAAGAACCTCCCTTGACCTGCTAGCCATACTCTTCTTGATGCATCCCAGGATGCCATTGGCCTTCTTGGCCACGAGGGCACATTGCTGGCTCATGTTCAGTTTATCATCAACCAGGACTCCCAGGTCTCTCTCTGCAGAGCTGCTCTCCAGCAAGTCAATCCCCAGCCTGTCCTGGTGCATGGAGTTGTTCCTTCCCAGATGGAGGACTCTGCAGTATTCCTCAGTATTGCTTATGAACCAAGTAGAATTTCTTGAGCTGACTGCCCACATCCCAGTTTCTTCACTTTATCCCACAATTCTGTGACTTAATTGATAACTTGATTTGACCATGACCTCCCACTGACCTTATACCTTGGATCTCTGCTGACTTTCTATGGACAAGATCACATTTGATTCTATTCACCTCTTTGCCTTTCAGTGCCTGGAATCTGTTTCCTGATCATACTTATGATCAGGAGAAAACAGCCAGCTACAGTTCCCCAGCTGTCTTTCCAGCTTTCTGTTAGAGGCCAGCCTGAACTTCTGTTAAGTGTAACCTTGATGTTTCTCGATTCACTAGATGTGAGTGGGATGTCTCATCTGCCTTGAGATTGGTGAGAGTAATCTCAAAGTCAACCCTATACATGGATTTATAGGTAGCTGTCAGTTTTTACCCCTGTGCAGATGCTTTTCTGTGCATGTGTAGGCCATGGAATTTTTTTTTTCAATAAGAGTGTCTTTGAGCTCATATTTTCACTCTCTGGTTGTAGCTGGAAATAGTGGAACAAATTCTTTACTTCTCTTATAGTGATATACATGTAGAGAAACTTCCCTGACTACAGAATCAGTCATCATAGATAACACTGCAGCCTGCACTTGTATCAGTTTGTGCCCATGTAACCTGCTCCCGTGGTGTGCACTGCACTCTGCTCACCAAACAGTCAACATCCCACTGATTCTTTTTATTTTGCACAGGGATGTGTGTGTGTTGCTGAGTGCTCTAAAAGGGTATGGCCTTGATATTTTTGGTCATTTAGAGGACACTGAGAATCTGAAAATGCTTTAATTATCTTAAAAACAGTCTCTGATTGGAGATGTTCCGCTCACGTGTGCATGCCCCACAGAGATGCAAAGTTCTTTTCAAAGCAGTTACTAGAGTTTTGCTCTGCTGTTGGCTTTTGCTTTCTGTGATAGCTTTTGTTCCCTTTGGCCATCCCCTATCTTTAGTGAGCCTGTTAGCCTTATACATAGGATTCTGACTTTATCCCTCTGTACATTGTAAGTCAAAGCTGTATGAGCAGCAAAGTGGCTACGCTCTCAGTCTTCAAATGTCCTTCAGCAATATATTGTGCTTGTGTTCCCCCTGTGCCACTGAATGCATTCACAACAGACTGAAACAAAATACAGGAAAGCCTGTGCTGACATCTTCCTCGAGACATCTCAAAACTCACTGATAAAATTTATATGTGAGAAGATTGAATTTATCTGTTTAGTTTCTTCTAAAAGCAACCGAGAACACTATTAGCCACTGTTTAAAACACCAGCATTTCCCTTTACCACACAATAGTGCTTTGCAGTGCCCCAGTTCTCCTTGTTATTCAATAATTAAGGCTAGTTAAAGAAAGAGGGTACTTACTATTTGACATACGTTGACTTTTGAACACTTCCTACCTTATCTGTCCTGAGGTGTAGCTGTTGGTCAGCTGATCATCACAGCCTAGCAGCACCTGTCTTCAGGCTGCATTAGACAGGTTTGTATTTCCTACCGTGTCACGGGGAGTGTTTTTTCATATCACACCCTTGTCAGAGCATATGGCCTGACCCTGAACCTGTTAAACTGGTGATGCTATGCTGAGTCAACAGTTTTCAGAGTTGTAATCAGGTTAGCTAAGCACAAGTTCAGCGACAAAGATTTCTAGCAGTGTCATTTACATCTGGGATGATGCTCAGTTCTTTCTGAATCAGTCTTTCATGAATGCTAATGACTCTCTAGGTAGTAGTAGACACACTGCTAGTAATAGTCACATCCCATTGCTTCTTGAAGCATTCTGTTATGTTCTGTTACAACATATGCTATTTCTATGTCTGCTGAAAGGCCTTGCTTTTACATAAGATTTACATTAGAAGTAATCTGCCCTTTTATATAGCTCCAGCTCGTTGAGTGCCCCTAAAAGGATTCAGCAAAATGTTTGCACTACAGGGAAGACTGTTGCTTATGAAACTCCACTTTGAAATGTGCAGCAGTGATGAGGCATGACCAAATTCAAAATTGGTATTAGATCACTGGTTTGCCCTTCTGGAAGACCTTAGAAAGCAGAGGATAAAGATCTCAGATTAAATATTCTGAAAGAGTTTTTTTACTTGCGTGAAGCACAGAAATGAATCCTTTATGAAGTTCATTCTGGGACAAAGAAATGGAACACCTTTGCCATTCTACATCTCATCTGAAAAGTATCGTCTCTGATTGCAATGTGCTCCCTCAGGCATCTGTTTGCTTCTTAATCATATAGAAACCATCCCACCAGTCCATGAGCATCTGGAAGCAATGATGGTGTGACTCTGCTCAACCTAGTTCAGACTGGAATCCAGAAAGGAACCCTAAACAGGACAGCATCCACCTAACCTCCAACTAACCTACCCGATACTTCACTCACATCTGAGAATCAAATTAGGGACAACTTCGTATATTTGTTAGTACTTTGTTCTTCCATTTTTTGTTACGACTAAAAGAATTTTGGCATGAAATATGAGTTTTAGTACAGATGCATAAAAACATATAGGTCTCTAGGTGCCACTAATTTCCATCTACCTCAAGTGGTTTGTGGACCAAAGACTTAACATCTAACATATTTACATCTTCCAGATGTTATAGTCTTACAAGAAGTGGTGTCGTATATGTTGTCTCATTGCAACCTCACAGGGTCTCAGTGCAGAATGATAGAGGTGTTTAGGCCCTTGTATCTGCAGTAGAACACCTACTAGGATCTATAAAATATCTTTACACGCACTGACTTTTGGGGGAGATTTAATTCTTAAGACTTACATATGCTTTGATAAATCTCACTAGCTATATTGCTTGCTTGTTTATGTGCCTTTGAAAATCTGGACCAAAGATTGCTGGCAGAGTAGGGATCATAAATCTTTACATACAAATGTTTCCACACATGTATATATAATAGTAAATACCACTGAGTCCTCCACTTTGTTCCAAGCAGATATCAGACCCTATTTCAGATCTAAATTCAATTTAATCAGCTAGTCAAGATACTTTTATGGCTGCTTTAAGTTTTTGGAAGTGCAAAAGAGCTGAAGTGATATCTGCTCTAATCTGAGTACACAAGAGATGAAAAATGCTACTTCTGGGACAAGTAGATGAGAATTTTCATATAATAGTGTATGTCCCTCACTGCATAGTGCTGTAGTATTGGACAACCTATCAGTAGTACAGGTGGGGAAGAGATAATGAAGGTATAATAATTATCTTTGACTAGAAGTGATGACACCAGTCAAAAGAGTTTCCTATGCAAAGTAAGCACTCCTTTAAAATGGAGTTGATTGGAATAATGGTCCTGGTCAAACTTATTCTGTGGTTACATCCACTCTATCCTTTTCTAACATTTCTGGCTGTGGAGGATCAGTTTTGTGAAGAAGAGATCCAGTCAGTCTCTGCTTAATCTTTTCCTCTGTAACTGCAATGCTCTTAGCAACTGTGGCAAGTATTTCCTCTCCTGGATTTCTATTGTTGTCAAATACTTTCAGAATTACAATTTTCAGGGGTACAGTCACCTCCTTGGCCCAGCTGGCCACACTACTCCTGATATAAGGCTGGATTCCTGGCTTTCTTGGCCACTTTGGCACACCGCTGGTTCATGTTCAGCTGCTCTTGACCAACATGCCCAAGTCCTTTCCCTCCAGACATCTTTCCAGCCACTTTGCCTCAGCCTGTAGCATTGCCTGGGTTTGTTGTGACCCAAATAGAGGACTCAGCAGTTGATCTTGTTAAACCTCACATAGTTGCCCTTGGGCCATCACTCCAGCCTGGCCAGGGCCCTTTGAAGAGCCTTTCTGCCCTCAAGCAGGTCTATGCCCTTGCCCATCTTCAAATCAGCAGTGAATTTACTGAAGGTGCACTCGATCCCTTCATCCAGATCATTGATAAAGATGTTAAACAGAACAGGGCCCAGCACTGAGCCCTGGGGAACAACACTGGTGATAGACCAATAACTGGATTTAACTCCATTCCCCACCACTCTCGGGGCCTGGCCATCCAGTCAGTTTTCTACTCAATGCAAAGTAGGTCCATCAAAGCCATGGACAGCCACTTTCTCCAGATGGATGCTGTCACAGACTATGTTGAAGACTTAACCAAAGTCCAGTCCATCCACAGCCTTCCCCTCATCCACTATGAAGGTGACCTTATCATAGAAGATCAGATTAGTTAAACAGGACATGCCTTTCATAAAGCCATGTTGACTGGGCCTGAACCCTAATTTTATGCTTTAATTTTTCTGCATGTGTTTTGGTTTTGTTTTGATTTTTAATGAAAATAACCTTGATTAAATATTATCTCATTTAAGTTTTAGCTTTTGCCATCAGATATTCAAGTCTTACCTGATAACACTAAGCAGATTTTTTGTGTATGTAGTTTAGGAGCAGAAGCCCCATTTTCTCCATTTGTTCACTCTTGTCTGTCAGCCACTCTTCATTTGGTAACTTCTGAAAATTTAACTGAGGTACAGGTGACCTATCCTTCAGATCATCTATGAAAAACCAGAATGCCTAGGAACAACCAAGTTCATTCATCTAGCTAAACTACTTTTATATTCTTTTGTACAGAGCTCCTCAATCTAGTGTTAGATCAACAAGTAATTCTTTGGTCAAAAATCTATGGGTAGATTTTATATGCTTTCCAATTATTCTATACATTTTGTGTGCTGAAATGTCAAGTTTTAAATAAGCTCACTGCCTTTCTTTCCTTCCCTCTGCTTCAAAATTTGGCTCAGAAAAACAGCAGCTATCAATAGATTGAAGTGTGCCAAGAACTTGCAAGGTCTGCTCTTAGCTCAGCCAAGTTCTCAGGGTGTGCAAACATGACCAGGGCCCTTTTTCTGCTTGCTGAACTTTGAAGGACCCTCAGGCTGGACTGGAAATTTGCAGATATGGTTTTGTCCTTTTACCTAATTACATCACATTTTGAAGCCTGTAGTGAATATTGGCTTGACTGGCAGCAATAATCAAAGAGCTGAAAACCTCTCATTTGTGTCTGCATCTACAAAGCTGCACCTGCAAAGGCGTCTCTATAGTGGTTTTTGCAGTTTCCAGCACCACATGAAAGAAACAAAATCACTTTTAAAAATAAACTTTAAAAAGTGTTTATCTTATGTAAATTGAGTGTACAAAGAAACATCTATTTAATGGAGATATTGTGAAGATTAAGTACTTAAATATTTAAAGATCTTTGAAAGCATCTGTAATTATGTTCAGTGAGTACATCTTAAATATTTTTCTTTATTCAAAGGGGAAACAGGAGCTCAAGGCAATTGTGTGTTAACTTCTGACAAAGCCACCTTCACTTCTCCCACTGTATGTCAGAGGCAGCGCATTAGTCTTACCCAGGAGGAATTCCTGCTTTCCTCCTATTAATTTTGACCTATCAAGAATAATTGATGTTGAATGTCTCTGTTAGCTCCTTTTTATTACAGTTGCCAATGTAGCAGTGGTTAATACAAGATATTTTACTTTAGTGTATAACATGTTGCTCTAAATTAATTTTTTTACTCTCTCGATCTCTGCATTATTTTTTGCTATTGCTTCTTGGTTAAGCTAAACTATTTACCTGTGTTTTCCAGAGGGGTGATTATCAGTACATTGATGGGTCAGAGATAAGTTTGCAGTTGCATTCTCTTCACAAGCCACAAATCCCGAGACTTGCACTTTTTCTTTTTACTTTTCTGTCTCATTCTTGCAACTTTTAATATTTTCTTTCTTTTCATTTTAATCTTTTCATAGTTTTTTTGCCTTAGTCCTTTAGACCAAGTTATTAATTCGTGCCCTGCAGTGTCTTCTTTTTGCCCCTTCTAAACAAGTTGTGTGAACGGTTCAGTATGAACAGTTCATTTATGAGATTATCTTGTGATTGTTTGCACCATGCATCTAAGCATAACTCTTTCAATGTTTCTCATTATCCAGGCAATTCACACACAAAGCCTTGTGGTTATTTCCTTCCTGTAGTGTCATTTGCTTCTTCTTTATGTTTTCTGAGAAATTGCACACTATGCTCTTCCCTTAGGTCTTTGTTGAAAAATATACCTTCTACATTCATTCAAGAAAAGATGTTAACTCTGGGTCTTCTGTTCTCCTCCCTCTATACAAAGTCAGAAAATTTTTTCAATAATTCCAGTGCAACTCTTTTAAGAGGCACTTCGATGGCATCCTCTTCACTTAGAAAAGATCACATGTGGAATTTTAATCTTCATAAATTTAGAAGAACCTACTCCAGGAAACATTGTTTTATTTTATCACTTAATGTTTGCTTACTGGTCTGACTGCATGCTGCAGTTCTTTAAGATTTACTGAAACTGCAGTAGGGTTTACAAGCCTGCCAAATTTAATTCTTCCTATTGCTCTGAAGAGAAGAGAAAAGGTAAGATGTGCTCCTTCAGCGATGTTCAGCCAAACTTCATAGGCATCTTTAAAGAAGTCATGATCTCATGACGACTAACCAAAGACAATGCCATATGATGGCTTTCCAGTGACTAACTTGCAATTTTCAATAGTTTGATGTCCAGACTGAATCAAAACTGGCAATTGTCTTGTAAAGCGATCTGCTGCTCTAAGTCTTTTTCTCTTAATCATCACTAAGGCAGGATATGGAAACTTAATCCACTAGTAGGTCTGATATATTCTGTGTCAAAACAAGATTAATAGCACAATTTGCCCTGGATTCTTAGAGAACTCAGAAGGTACATTTGTATCACACACAGGAAGAGAACAGTGATGTAATGAGAAACACAGACAGGAGCAAGCGAGGTGGAGTGTTTTAGGCACCCTGCTGCCATGGGAAGGAGCAGCAAAAAATGATCCTTTAAAACACTCACCCTTTTGTTACTGGCCAGTGCTTGATTTTAGGTGGGACTGTTGCTCAAGCAAGTGGAACTGGTACTCAGGCAAAACTCGTTATTTGGTATAATGTAGAAAGGAAAACATCTTGCTTTGTCTCACTAGTTTGATTAGCTTTTAAACCTTGAATTTGCTCTTAGCATTCTTAGTAGAATGACAAACTCTTAGAGGGAAAAAGCTTCCAACATTAATTTGGCACTTTAGATATGTCACTTCTGATGCTATGTTATTTGGCTGGAGTATGTCCATATAGAACCTGAGCATGTTCAGTGCTAATTAACTTGTCAGTAACAGTGTTAATGATGTTATTGTGAAACTTCTTTTGATGTTAATGTGGCCAAGTTTTCTTCACAAATCGCACAGGAACAGCAGAGGTCTCTGGCTGTTCTTATGATATCGTGGGAAGCTCTGCTCAGAAGAGTTGTTCTGGAGGAAGATGGTTGTGTGTTGGGTGTGTGACTGTAGTCATAGGCAGAAAGTGTTATCGGACAGGTTGATTTGCCAGGCTTTACAAGAGATGGCTATCCTGGTGTCACACAGTCTTCTTTCTAAGAAGTATCAGATTCGTGAAGGAGGGGTTTTGTTTGCAATATGGGATGGCTACAGGCATGCGAAACAACATTGCGTGTGAGCTTTCATTTGCCTTGGATCGAATACATACACTCTCAGAGTAGGCTGCTTAAACAGGTACAAGCACAGAGAGATAGAACAGATTCCCTCTTCCATCAATGGACTTGCCTCTCTTAGAGCAGAAGCACCTCTTTTCCATGGCACGCATAGGTACCATGCGAGTACCTCTATCCCGTGACTTGTAAAGCCAAATTCAACCTGAGGACACAGGGAAAAGTTGAGATTGTAATCCCTCTCCACCACTAAAGGGAGTGCAGGTAGAATGGGGAAAACAATGCCTACAGTTCTTTCCTTTTGCAGGATTTTTCAGCACTCAGCCCCATTCCCGAGACTTCATGCTTGACAAGTGGTCTGGTGCTTTAGTGTGGCACTGGGCTTAGCAGTTACTGTCTGAACATTGCACTTTACTTGAGGGTAAGAAATGAGTATCTCTCACTAGCAACAACAAAAAAAAAAACAAAGGTCTTATCCTTTTCTGCTAGTGCCATTGATTTCAAGGTCTACTGGTTAGAGGAGAATATGCAGAAAAATGTATCTTGCTTTCCAAATGATTTCCGAAGGTCTAAGAAGGAGAGAGACAGTCATCTATTTAAAAACAAAATTGTTTCCCTCAGGTTTCCTATTTTAGTTGAGTAGTTTTGGATGTGGCCAGTATGGAGGGAAAAAACAACTGGTTTACTAGTCTATAAAGCTATCTTTGAGGCAAATACAGACTTTTATCCAGTATGTTTTCAGAAAGTATTGTGAGGAAAACTGTACCTAGTCTGACTACTTGGGATGGCAGAATATGGCTGAAGCACAAAAAAAGTAGCAAGGGAATTTAATTAGGAAGCAATTATTCCTTGGCTGCATAAGTCAAGGCAACTGTTAAAAAAAGAAATTGTTATTGCTGGGACTCTTGAGCACTCTTAAATCCTGTTGTAACTAGAAGAGTCACAACAGCACTGGGAAAGATCATCTCTGCCTTGTGAAATTTAGTGGGCATGGGTTTGGCAAGGTCTCCTATTTAGCAATTTTTATATATTGAATTCCTTATGAATGTTTTTCTTCCATAAAAGAAGAAAATATCATGCTTAATTTTGAATGTACTTACTATGTTCATTCTTTGACAGGTTCTTCTACTCTGATATTTTTCACAGTTCAACTTCAGTCATCAGCCTGCACTGTAGGACCGGTATTGACCACTCCAGTTTGCAGCATCACTTGCACCATGTCACTTTGCAACATCCAGGAGAACTCAATACTTCTGCTATGAGAATGTGGATATAAAGACCAGCCTGCGTATTTACATCCCTGAATTGCTTCCACTTGAGGAAAAAGCTGTGTACTATTGGATTAGGCCCCGAAACACAATTTAAAAGCATTAGCAGCAGAAAAAAAAAACCATCCTGAAGTGGAGGAAAGACAAGCTTCAACATTATCCACTTGAATCATGAAGCTATATAGAAGCAGCTATTGATATGATGCATGTGACAGAGTACCAAATAGACATTCTTCAAGAAGTCAGCTCCATCTTCCCTGAGTCATCACTGTTCCCTTAGTAGGCCATATTTCTGGGGGAATTGCTCAGCATGGGTGTGAGCTTCCCAGTCCTAAATTCTGAAAACTGGAGACATGAGCTGTTGTGAAGGCACATTCCTCACTTTTAGGGGACTGATGTGGTGGCATGAAAGGAACTACTGTTACATGCAATTTAGGATTTTCCACTTTATTGAAGAAATAATTCTGTTTGTTTATAGGTTTACAAACTTGTAGTCTTGAATGCAAAGTTCTGTAAGTCACAAATCATTTATCTATTGGCTGTTCTGTCTTAAATGAAGAAATATTATGTATTGTTAACACCCTCATCTCCAAGATTTTGTGAAAAAAATAATGATTTTTGAGTTAAAATGTAATTTTAAAATGTTGAACATTTATTATTAAATTTTTTTTATAAGAAAAAGTATCAGTTTTGTGAATAAGTTCTTTTCTGACAGACATCAGAGAGGGAACTTCTATCATGTTTCTCTTGAAAGAGGAATACTTTCAATCACAAACCTTGGGAAGTAACTTGCACTGTAGATGGATGGATGCCTTGAGCTTGTTTGTAAGTATCTTCTTCCAAGTGAAAAGTCCTGCCTGAAATGTAGGGGATTCTGTGTATAACTATTACGTGTGTTCACACTAGCAGGAAAGCTGGCTTGTTATCTTTGTGTCCACAGGATAACCAAAACATTCATTCTTCATGGTTCTCGGTGTTACAGCCGCTGGAGCAGGAGCCTGTAAACCCTAAGTTCATTTTTCAGATCCCATGCTAGCTTATTCTGAGACCTCAACAGGGCATGTAACTGATGTGTGCTATTTTCCAGTCTGCCATAAGAGCTGGGTAGCATCTATCTTATTGGCACACTGTGGGATTTCATCCAGTCATATTTGTGCACTGCTTTGAGATTTTTCTGCTGAAGGTGCTAGTACTACTTCTGCCAATTCCCAGTTCACCTGTGCTGCAAAGTAGGTAGGAGCTTCTTGAGGTCACAATTACATCCTTAAAATGGCTATCTGTCTCCTGATTGAGATTTAGTGGTTCATTTACTGATAGCCAGAGGTTTTTTTGCAAGCAAGTTGTCTTAATAACCTACAGGCCTAGAAGAATTGTTTTTACATCTTTGCCAGGCAGCGGTAGACTATGTGTATTGCATGTATTTCTGTTCAGGTTTTGCTAGGGGAATTCAAAGCTTAGAAATGAAACTTGCTTTATTTTCACTCAAATCTGAAAGAAAGAGCTGTCACAAGCTGCTATACTTGCTGAGGTAGGCTGTTCTGCTTTGCTGTTTGGAGGCTGTTTGGTTTCACCTTGTGCTATAGCAACAGTTTATTGCAATAAAGGACAGAATTTAGACAGTACTCAATGTAAAAACCTGTGTTAAAACAGTAGCACTGTTATTTCTGTTCATTTTAGCAGCAGGAGAGTCAGTGTTGTAGCCTCTGTGAAAGAGCTAGGCTTTGGAGGTGGTTCATTAGAGCAAGAAGAGACTATTTTTAAAAAATGTATGCTTTTAACCTTCCTCTTTGCCCCCCAAAATGAAGGGATACATAATGACAATATAAACAATTTAATTAGACATATTTTAATTTATATAATAACTTCTAAATAGACCCTAAAATGGACTGGTTTGAATTTGTAGCAAGGCAATTAGTTGAAGACAGGCAATATCCCTAATCGTAAAGATGGTTTCTGTCTTTATTAATTCTAGTCCCATGCTGAATATATGAAAATCCTGATAACTTTAGAGCAGAGGCAATGAAATGAGTCTTTTCACTCTGTAGTTTTGGTCTTTGAGGCTGGTGAACAAATCTGAATCTGGGTGCATGCAAGTATCAGAAGTGGGAATGTGAGATGATAAATTGCTTTGTTTCTTAGAGGAACGATCTATTAGTTCTTCCTAGCCAAGATACTATGTGTGAAGGGACCTTGCCTTTAGGTACAATATCCCTTAGGTAATAAATCGTAATCTGTAGGCAATAGCCATTTGTTACTGAGTATTAACATTGAAATATTTAATGTGACTAATCTAGCCAGCCTTAAATCTGCTGCTTAGAACAGCAGGATACCTCAGAAAACCCTATTAGGTTGTTAGCTATTAGGTAGGCTCAATCCTTTAGCCTCAATGGGCCTCTGCAGTGAGGATCCTAGTACCTGTTTTCTCCAAAAGGAAGGGACTGGAGGGTGATAGTCGGTGTTGTTTGGGTTTTTACACTCAAAATCTTGTTTGTGGACCAAGAGTTAGTATATGTTGTGTATAAATAAAGCCAGTAGACTCTTAAGAGTTTATCATTGTTATGCTAGATCTAAGTTTCAGAAAAAACAATCTGTTAAAATAGATATGCTCACACTTTTTAGTTTCTACCCCCTTTCCTGGTGCTGTGGTCACTCTTCCAATGCTTCTCTGGGTTTTAGGGTTGGTAGTTTCAGTCTAGTAGTGGGGCTGAGGAATGAGGCGGTCTTATGACAAATCATCAGCATCTGGAATTTTTTGCTGTGAGGGATATGATGTTTGTGTTGGTAATTTCTTCTTCCTTCTTCTGGATCAGCTTGGGGCTATTTTCATGCTTTCTAACACACTTTTGTGCCTTTGCATATCTTTTATTGGCTGCAGCTCCAAGTTACATCCAAATATTCTATATATGGTTCTTTTTTTTTTTTTTTGTACATGACATATTGTTTCTTTCTTCTTTTTACCTCTAAAACAAGGTTTGTCCAGCTTCTGGTTTCCATTTCCTTTAATTGATCCTTGGTGAGTTATTTCTAGTAGTGAAGTCTCCAGTGCCAGCCTGTCCCCCATCTCTTATCCTCTGCCTGTAATCCTCTGTGTCATGTCCTATGTCTCAATTTCTGAAAGATTCTGCTGTTGTGCTGAGCTTATGTTTCTAGGTGGACCTGCTTCTGCAAGGGGTTTGGACTAAATGACCTATAAAGGTCCCTTCCGACCCCTACCATTCTGTGATTCTATGATTCTATGATTCTTTATACCTCATCATTGTGTTAGACTCACAAATATCTCAATCTGCATGGACTACACGCTTGTTATTTCTGTCTGTATAAAACTATAGTTGTTCCACATAAGTAAAGCAAATTAACCATATACACCTGGCCAATCAAAGAAGTTACTGTGTCAGCTAAACCAAATTAAAACAGAACTGCAGGCATGTCAAGAAAAGTCCAGTCAGAGCAAGAAACAAGGCTCAGTCCTGAGGCCTTGAAAATTCATTACAAAGATATAGGCCTGTTGCTAGCAATAATAATAATAATAATAATAATAATATTATCACAGGACTCGATAGTTTCAAGTGACTTATTACTTTGGGTAACTCTATCCAATTCTTTCTTTAAAGAACAGGAGCCAGAAATTTTGTAGCAAAAAGCATGTCACACAGAGGTACGTTCTGGAAGAATGAATTGTCTTGTTGGGCTGAAGGGCATATTTTCTCATCTGTCTGCATTTGTCAATCACCCCCTTCACTATATTGCCCTACCCACATTTCTCTCCCATTGACTAATTTTTTCCAGATCTACCATAACTGCTAACTTGTCAAAGATGCCTACAAACTCTGAAATTTGGTGTCTGGGTAGAGACAAGAGACACAGATTATTTCTTTTCTACCTCTCCAACCTGTTGCCGGCGACTTCCGGCAACTTCTATCCGGTCAGTGACCACGAGGACCAGCCTGCGTCCTCGGGCCAAATGAGCACTGACATCTATGAGATGGATGCAGCAAATGGCGTTTATTGCGCGGTTACTTCAGTTTATATACCCTCCTCCTATCATTATCCCGCGCATGCTCGGGGAGGTCCCTACGTCTTTC
>WBNH01006211.1:2749-54234 GCA_013401255.1 Urocolius indicus | reverse complement strand
TTTCTAGTAGTGAAGTCTCCAGTGCCAGCCTGTCTCCCATCTCTTATCCTCTGCCTGTAATCCTCTGTGTCATGTCCTATGTCTCAATTTCTGAAAGATTCTGCTGTTGTGCTGAGCTTATGTTTCTAGGTGGACCTGCTTCTGCAAGGGGTTTGGACTAAATGACCTATAAAGGTCCCTTCCGACCCCTACCATTCTGTGATTCTATGATTCTATGATTCTTTATACCTCATCATTGTGTTAGACTCACAAATATCTCAATCTGCATGGACTACACGCTTGTTATTTCTGTCTGTATAAAACTATAGTTGTTCCACATAAGTAAAGCAAATTAACCATATACACCTGGCCAATCAAAGAAGTTACTGTGTCAGCTAAACCAAATTAAAACAGAACTGCAGGCATGTCAAGAAAAGTCCAGTCAGAGCAAGAANTTTATACCTCATCATTGTGTTAGACTCACAAATATCTCAATCTGCATGGACTACACGCTTGTTATTTCTGTCTGTATAAAACTATAGTTGTTCCACATAAGTAAAGCAAATTAACCATATACACCTGGCCAATCAAAGAAGTTACTGTGTCAGCTAAACCAAATTAAAACAGAACTGCAGGCATGTCAAGAAAAGTCCAGTCAGAGCAAGAAACAAGGCTCAGTCCTGAGGCCTTGAAAATTCATTACAAAGATATAGGCCTGTTGCTAGCAATAATAATAATAATAATAATAATAATATTATCACAGGACTCGATAGTTTCAAGTGACTTATTACTTTGGGTAACTCTATCCAATTCTTTCTTTAAAGAACAGGAGCCAGAAATTTTGTAGCAAAAAGCATGTCACACAGAGGTACGTTCTGGAAGAATGAATTGTCTTGTTGGGCTGAAGGGCATATTTTCTCATCTGTCTGCATTTGTCAATCACCCCCTTCACTATATTGCCCTACCCACATTTCTCTCCCATTGACTAATTTTTTCCAGATCTACCATAACTGCTAACTTGTCAAAGATGCCTACAAACTCTGAAATTTGGTGTCTGGGTAGAGGCAAGAGACACAGATTATTTCTTTTCTACCTCTCCAACCCATTACTTACCCTTCCCAGAAAAGTGGGAGCTCTACACTTCTCCATACTGTTCATCCTACTGGTATCCAAGAGATCACAGCCAGCCAGCACATTCATAGCTACAGGTCCTTTTCCTGGCAGCAATTTGGGAGTATGACAGACAGCAAGCATTGCTGGAGGGGAAAAAGAGGTTAAAGATATGAGAAGGCAGCTGGAGCTGTTGATTGCTGGTCACCTTTCTTCCTTATCTGTCTTTATTTCTTCTATTTCCAGGCTGGACCTACTGTCCACTCTGCTGAAACATGTCATCTGTATTTCTTGGCCATCTAGAAGAGGGACATACATTCATTTTCAAAGTGTTCATGGCACAATGCAGACTTTGGACACATAACAGATCAGTGATAGTTCTTGGCTGTTCTTGGCGCTGTTCTTGGCACTGTTAGAGATGAGAGAGCATGGAGAATGCACAGTCAGCATTTTGAAGCCTGTTAAACAGTCATGTTACATGGCACATGTATGATAATAAGCACATGAGAGCTCTAAACATCTAAGACCTGGACTTTGCTTTCAGTTTAACGTCTTTACATGAAAGCCTATTTTTTGGTCAAGCAACCAGGCCTGTGGGCTGTTTCTTTATATCTGCTGTATTTTAAGCACTAAAAGAAAATTGAAGTTTATAGGTAAATTCATTCTGAGAGGTGGCATTAAAGGAAATGTTGGGACATTTGAGAAACATGTATTTTACAGTGAGAGTAATTGATGGGTCAATGGTACAATTCCTCTACCAGAGACTGATTTCCCTTTGATTAGGTTAAGCTTTTCAAATAAAGCATTGTGTAAGATAACATGAGACATGTCACATTTCATGTTGTTTGGTCTTGATAGAAATGGAACAGAAAATGGAAAGTGGATTTAAACTTGTCAAAGTTCAAGCTTGTGCAATGATTATCATATTTCTTATTTCCTATCATGTCATTGTTGATGGAAACAAAGATCTTTGTGCTATTGAGTCTGAATTCTCTAAACGTTAACGAAGAAACAAGCTCCTAAATATTTCTAGATTTAACAGCTAACAAATGCTGTTTCTTCCCTCTCAGCCTTCTTGCTTTCTTTCATAAAGCCTTTTCCTTTCCTGATTTGTGGCAAGTACTGTCTGTACAGTGAGGCTTTTGCCAGCAATTCCAAAAGGAACATGATAAAGTCTATAGGAACTGATTGTACAATTTCAATCACAGTTACTCCTTCTGGCTGTCTATAAATCCCAAGTTCTAGTTAATAGTTTTATAAAGCAGAGGGCCACAAGGGACCATTAGCTTATCTGGCCTGATGGCCCATATATCTCAAAAGCAATTGCATTTTATGCAGTATCCTTTACCAATACTAGTAGTGTTTATGTTTGGATAAAGTGTGTTTGCTACAAAAAGGCATTTAATCTTGGCTCCAATACATCAAGGTAGGAGGAACCAAAACCTTCCACAGTAGTCTATATTGTCAATTTCTTGGTAAATTACTGATTAAAAGGTAAGGCTTATTTCTGATTTGAAGTTGCCCAAGTGTACCTTCCAGATATTGTTTCTTCTTGTGCTTTTGGTAAATTAGAATTTGTTAATACTTACTCTATTGTCACTATGTACCTTGCCACACAAAAAGCAGACATTAGAGGAATGACTGTTTAAACAGAATAAACTCTTCAAGTGGCTTTCAGTGAGGCATTTGTTTAACAGTCAATGGTTGCTCTACCAAACCTGAATAATCTGCCATACCCGTTAGATTAATCCACCTATGGTTGCTCCTTTGCCAGTGGAATACCCAAAACTTTCTGGTACTTTCAGTTGCACAGCTACAAGTTCATTTGAAGAAGTCCAAAACTTCTACTATCTGTCTTACTCATGGGACTGGAATGATCTCAAAGAAGATTGTTTCAGTTTTCCTCTTCTGAAATCCTTGAACTCTGCACACTTTAGTTTTAGACAGATTTCTGGTTTATTCCTTCAAAGACAGGGCAATGGACTTGCTGAGAATTGGATAATGATTTAGTACGTCCTTGAAGACTGAGTTACCTTCTGCTTTTCTTTGCCATCCTGCTTAAATGTCACCATTCCAATTTGATTTCTTCTCTAGCTCTCTTGAGTCTATGTGATTGGCTTCCAAGTATGCTTGTTCAGGAAATCTTTGTTAACACATGGACGTGGCATGAAATTATCACATCACTGTCGTCTCAAGTGGGGATACATTAAAATCAGTGCAACTCAATGTGGGATTGAGCAATTCAGTTATTTTCTGAGGGTGAGAGAGCCCTGGCACTGGCTGCCCAGGGAGGGTGTGGAGACTCCTTCTCTCGAGGTTTTCAAAACACCCCTGGATGCGCTCCTGGTTGTCCTGCTTGAAAAGAGGTGTTGGACTCTATGATCTTTAGAGGTCCCTTCCAACTCCTGCCATTCTGTGATTCTGTAATTTTGAACATAATTATTTAAGCTTTTTTAGTCCTTGGTCCTGCTATTCAAAAAATAATTGGTTTTCACATATAAAGTAACTTAGACTTTTCTCAGAAGAACTGAACTACTAATGATAAGCTATTACAAATAAAGAAAAATGATTTATCTGCTATAAAAAGAGAAATCACAGATGGGAGGAAACATAATGGTTAACATAGCAACAATTCCTGAAATAAGTGAACAAAAATAACTGTCGAAAAAACTCCCATTTGAACAGATTTGAAAAAAATAATAAGACTGCAGAGAGAAGTAAAGCAGATAGGAAATCAGGAATGATGGGAAGCATTGCTGTCTACGAGAGGTGAACTGAAAAAATTATGTACATTTGTTTCAGCATCAAATGAATAAATAAGAACTTCTTTTTAAAAAGGCCTAATTTGTAATTTTCTATTTAATTTAAAGTAAATTTTGTATTATTTTGCTTTATTCTTTTGGTGGTTTCAGCCCTGGTTGGGTGCCAAATGACAACAAAGTCATTCTATCACTCCGCCTACTAAACTGGACAGGGAGGAGAGAACTAGAACGAGAGGTTTATGAGTCAAGGACAGGGAGGTGGCTCAGCAATTAGTGTCATGGGCAAAACAGATTCAACTTGGGGAGAAAAGGTTTTATTTGTTAATTACCAATCAAAACAGAACAGAGAAATGAATATAAATGAAATAAAACTGAATATTAAAACACCTCCCCCCACCCCTCCCTCTTCCCCAGACTCTCCTTCTTTCCCCCCCAGCAGCGCAGGGGATGGGGGTTGTGGTCAGTTCACTACAGATGGACATTGCAACTGCTTTTTCTCAGGGGGAGGCGTCCTCACACTTCCCACTGCTACACTGTGGGGTCCCTCTCACGGGAGACAGTCCCTCATGAACTTCTCCAGTGTGGGTCCTTCCCATGGGCTGCAGCTCCTCACAAACTGCTCCAGCATGGGGCCTCCCACAGGGGCAGCTCCTCACACCCTGCCCCAACGTGGGTCACCCACCAGGAGAACAGTCCTTCAGGGACAGACTGCTCCAGCCTCAGTCCCTCACAGGATCACAAGTCCTGACAGCAAACCTGCTCTGGCCTGGGCTCCTCTCTCCCCATGGGCTCCCAGGTCCTTCCAGGAACTTGCTCCAACATGGGCTTCCCAGGGAGTCACAGCCTCCTTCAGGCATCCACCCGCTCTGGCGTGGGCTCCTCTACAGGCTGTGAGTGGGTCTCTGCTCCCTGGTGGCCTCCATGGACTGCAGGGGCACAGCTGCCTCACCATGGTTCTCGCCACAGGTCACAGGGGAGTCTTTCTTCCAGGGTCTAAGCACCCTCCTTCCCCTCCTTCTGAACTGACCTGGGTGTCTACGGAGATGTTTTCACATTCTCACTCCCTGGTGCTGCTGCAGTTTAGCAACCGTACAACAACTTTTTTCCGTTCTCAACGACGCTATTCACAGAGGTGTTACCTCAGTCACTAATTGGCCAGGCCTGGGTCAGGTGCAGGGTCCAGCTTAGAACTGACTTGCATGAGCCCCATCAGCTGCAGGGGAAACTTCTGGCAGATCTTTGTTTAAAGAAGCCATCCCTGTAGTCTTTTTGCTACCAAAACCCTGGCCCAGGTGAAAGCACTACAGTTCTATTTTGATGGTTTGGATGCAAGAGTGATGTCATTTACAGGACAGTGGGATGATTATTTATCCTTCAATGTGAACACATTCCATTTCTTGGAAATAAAAATTTATCCTGCTGATCTAATAATGATATACTTCTGCCCAAGAATTGTATTTGTCTTACTGGCAATGTTTTCTCACACATGAATTCAAGAGCTACCATGCTGAATTGGTGCAATGCAGTTCCGTCCCATACTTGAAATTCAAACAAATAACATTCCAGAAGAATTTGTTTTAAACAGAGATCTGCTTTGTTTTACCAACTCAGCAGTATCTTGTAGCAGGTTCACGATACAATTTGTCTCTATTCAGACTTTTTTCCTCAATTTTGAAAGAACCCACCTTCAGTTCCATTGGCTGCATCTGTGGTAGATTCATGTGAGACATGAGAATCTGACAATGGCCTTGTCTACAGGCAAGAGGATATAGTTTTAATTTCTGTGAAGTTTCTAGGGGAACCTGAGAACTTGCAAAGACGTGAACGAACAGCACTGATATGACTGCTGCCCTCAGTGCTTACAGTTTTTACTTGCAGGGTTGCATTAGTGGTAGAGGGTTCCCTTCCTTGAAGCAGTGAAGTGTTGACTCCACTGTGGCATGTTCCCTTTTTGAAATGAATCAGAGAAATCTGGTTTTTCACACTCTGCTAAGAGAGAGATGTAGATGTTCTCAAGTCTGATTTGTTTTTGAGAACCAACCAGCTTAGTGATTCTGTATTGTCTGGAGATATTGGGACTGTTCTACAGAAGCTGAGATGGGATGTTATGACTGACTCTACTAACCTTAAGACATGCTTTTACTGGGCTAGAGGGCTGCACAAACCCAACCCTCATTCCTGTACCCTCGCAGTTGAGCCTGGAAACCTGTGCAAGCAGTTGGTCAGCTATGCAGCAGAAAGATTACCAAAGGAGAGAAGAAGGAAGGAGGAGCCAGGGAAAATGGAAAGTGAAGACTGGAGGGATGTCTGTGAGATCCATTTCTGTAGTCCTCACTTCCACAGGTTTACTCATCAAAAATCACCTATCCTAGACATATGAACTGATTATAGTGATCCAATGCCTCTTCTCCATCTCAGTCATTACCCTATGTATTTCTTCATGCCTGTTCTTGTTTCTTTCCTGCTGAAGATGTCTGGTCCAAATATTTTCATCTTCACCAGCCTTGGTGATCTTCTTTGAATATTCTGTTATCTAGTTCTATGTTCCTCTCGAGAATGAATGATCAGACTCGTGCACACAGAGGTGTCTGGTTGAAGGTGAAAGTAACAGTAATTTATGTAAGGACATTGTAATACATTTGGTTGTATTCAAGGTGTGTACTATCTGCATGCAAAGGACTGTCCCTATTGTATTAATCCCATGGAATTTCTCAGTATTTAATGATGTGGTTGATATATTACCAGTCTAAATGTGCTGTAGCCTACAGCTGAAAGATGGCCTTTGTATGAGCATTCTGTCTTCCCTTCCTTCCACTGTTTTGTGGCTAATATAGATACAAGGTTGAAAAAAGTCTACTGCTTGATTCTCAAGTTCCCATTCCTGCCAGCTCTCAGGCTTATGCCTGTGGTCCCTTAGCCCTGCCCCATAACTGACTGCTCATCACAAAATAGTACAACTCTGACCAGCCCTGAAAGATCCAGGACCAAATTGCCTGCTCTGCTGATGGGTCCTTGAGTCATCATTGAATTATATGGGGCCTGTATTCATTATGAGTAACTTTAGATAACTGCAGTATAAACAAACATATTCAATGAGATCCCTTTGTATTGTCAGTACAGAAAAGGAGGCATTTGCAAGGCAAGAGACATCTGCTGTTTCAGGCATAGACAAGAATTAAAAGGAGTTGTGCCTTTGAAATGCCTCTGTTGGACACATCCACACTTTAGATGTCTACATGTACCCAGATGAATCCTTCCCTGGTTTACAATCTCCATCTGAATTACTACCATTCTCTCTCCTGCTTTTAGAAAGCCAATCTTTTATTCCTGCCTAGCTCTGGTGTTAAGGTGCATTGATTCTCATTGGGCATATCAGACACAACACAGCAACAAATAAGCAATCAAAGCTGATCTAGTAGATTCTGCTTCTACCTTCTGCTATATATTTTCCTTCATGACATCAGGAAAAAGAGATAAATAACTACAGTTCTCTCTTTGCATCCACTTTCCACTTGATGCTTGCAGATTTCATTAACCTCCGCTTTCTGAATATTACATCTCACTTTTTGTTATCATAAAAGCAAATGATTAGTGTCTGAAGTTTTGTATAGATAAATATGTATACACAATATATATATGTGTATCTTGCTTTACATTACTGTCACAAAGGAGGTGATTCTTTATGTTATGTTACTTTCATAGGGCATTGATAGAATACTTATTATCCTCATGCACCTGACACCTGAGGGTTTCGCTTGCTATTTACATTCTCTTTCCCCAGAGTTAGGAAAGGCTGTTACAAAGACCTGAAGCTAGACGTATTCATCCATCATGTTTGGCTGCAGAAGTAGCTGGCTATTTCTCCTCACACCTGTAGCCTTTTGAAGACTCTTATACTGTCAGCTCTCATTTCAGAGCAGCTTTTTGTCTGGGAGAAGGAGCCAGGAATACCTGAAATGCAGAGGAAGAAACATGAGGAGGTACATGGTGTCAGCTTGTGAGGTATTTTGCTGTCCAAGAACATTTCTTGATTTTAGCCTTTTCTTTTTCTTCCCCTAAATTCTCTGAGGTTTGTTCTGATTCCTTCTCACCCCTGCATTTACAGGAGTTGTTCACAGCATTGCAGTGGACTTACACTCTCTTCTTAGTCATCATGAGTAATGGCATTTGCACCCACAAAGATATATTTGCTTACAATGTCATCCCCTTTCATATAGCCTGATCAAATGCCTTGGGCTAGTTTCAGAAGCTGAGATCTGCCACTGCTCCTACAGGAACCATAGGTTAGAAGACCCCTATAACCTTTCATATCAGGTTTGAAGGACTCTCACCTTCAGTACCAAAAATAAATATTGGTCTCTAGAAAATGTTATTGTTAATCTTTCCGGGCAAAATTCAGAACCCCCTGAAGTCTTCTGGTGACAGCAGAACTCAAAGAGGAATGTTGACATGCCTTTTGCTTCTGTATGTTGATCTCCTCAGGTGTAGCATGACTGCTTCTGGTGTACGAAGATAAGACATATATATATATAAAATAGATAAAAGGTTAATACCTGTTGCTTGAGATCCATGTTGCACTTCAAATGTTTGAACTTTGTAATTTTTTTTTGTCCACATCTTTATTTATGTTGTTCTGAATACAGTGGTGTCTGATCCATCCTGGGAGCAGCTGATAAGAAAAATCCATGTTCCCTGACTAGGGAACATACAGAGCAAGAGAATGAAAACCTACAAGTGGCACTTGAAATCGATACATCCAGCCTGTCTACTGAAGCACTGACCACCAATGCCGATGGCAGCTGGCAAAGGGAAGATGAGAGAACATCTTTGCTCTCATTGACTCCAGTGGGAGATTGTATAGAAGTAGTGAGCATTTCTAGAAAAAAAAAAAAACCACCTGTCTCACAAAGGAAAGCTTTAGAGCCATTGAATGGCAAAACCAAGTTTAGTACTTTTTCGCTGTGAGTACTTTTACACTGCCTGAGACTGTCAAAGGAGGTAATAAACAGAGGTGGAAATGATAAATGGGAAGGAGTCCCGGAGAGAGGCTGCTGGGATTTGTATTTTATTTTTGTGGGATTGCTTCCCTAGTAAGCTGTAAGGAACTGTAAACAGCACAAGGTGGGCAAGATCATCTCTTCTACCATACAGATGGCACAAGTGAGCATCTGTAGTCAGGAGGAGGAGGATTAGCTTCTGTGGGGCAGCTCTGTTTCCTTTGCACAGATGAGTTAGCAGTCATGAGGAATAAGGGGTGGGAGAAGCATCCCCAGCTCTAGCCCTCTGTTTCTCTCCAGCATTTCAAGCAGAAGCAAGGAGGAAGCATGAAGGGAAAGAGAATTTGTCACTTAACTATAGATGCTAACAGATGCCTCTCACGAGGGAACAAATTGTCAGCTCCAAGGCACAGTGTGTTTCTAGGGATTTTTTTTTGTGCTCAGGATATACTGTATCCCCAAATGAGCAGAGGATGCTTCCTTGCAAGGACCTAAGAAGATTAACAAGAGTGGAAGTGGTACAAGGGAAGGTAAAGGTTAAAAATAGGGAATAATAGCAACAGGAAAGATCCAGCTTGGAAAATGCAGCCTTATACATCTGGGGAAAAATAATCAGAGACTCAGCTGTTCTGCAGGAGAGAAATACTTAGAGAGCACTAGAAATGAAAAAAACCCTAGAGATAGCAGTGGGAAACCAATTAGACTTGGGCTTGTATTGGCACTAAAGAGTATGATTTTGGGGCTACACATAGAGGCGACACCATTATCTTCCAGGGAGGTGATGATCCAGCTGTATATGACCCAAGTGGAACAGTGTCTCTGGCTCCGGCATTCCAGTGTCAGACTCACATGGACAAATTGGAAGAAATACATAGGCAAGAAAAAAATTCTTTGAGGGCAAGACTGATATTTATGATTGCAATGGTGTCTCTGAGGGATGTGATAGATGCCTATGAGGTGCAGATTTCAGTATCTGAGGCATGCAGAGATGGCCAGGGTAACTCAGGTGTCAGAGCGAGTCTTGTGCAGCTCTACAGAGTACCAAGCAGATATCTCTAAGCAAAATGTCTCTGATGGTGGGCGGTATGGTGTCTCTGATGGGGTGAGGTATTCTTTGGCTTATAATGGGAAACGTTTTGCAGATGTGACTTGCTTACCTGTTTATGTGTACTTACACAGATAGAGTTCTGCCTCTCTTCAGTGTCTTGCATGGGAACCCTGGTTTGTAAGAGCACATAGAGGACAAGGGTCTCCTGCAAAGGCTACCTGCTAGCTCTCTTCCCTTTAATCCTGAATCAGATTCAGATCCCTTTCTGAAGTGTACCTGGCATGACACCGCTTTGGCTACTACAGAGAGCAATCCTTCCCTCTTTCCCTTGTTCTCTCTTTCCTGGTCATACTAAAGCCCACAGAAGTCTCCTCGTTTCCCTACCACATGAATAATTTCCTCTTTCCAAAACAACGAAACAGAACAGCAGACCTGGTCACTGCTACAGTTTTTGCTCTCATGAGAGCTGTGCCTCTTCCTATCCCACCTCCTCAAAAACAAGTGTCATTGTGCCATTCAGGACTCTGTTTTCCCTCCATTGGTGCGTTTTCCTTTGATATTTCTGTTTTCCTCAGCAGCACTGCAGGGCTTTGCATGTGCTTAACATCTCTGCACAAATTCACAACTCCTTGGCACGGACTTTATGGATGGAGTAGGGCTGGAGTCCAATGTCCTATGGCATTGCTAGGGCAGGGATTAGTTGTCCCAGCCTGTGCTGAAAGGGTGTTCTGGGCTATGGGGAAGGTAGGAGAAGGCCCTGGGCTGCACCCGCAGTTCAAGATTTCCAATCAGAGCCCTTTTGGTTATTTGTGATATTTATGAAGGCTTCTTTCAGTTGTTTCTATGGAGACTACAATGCCTTCTTTGACTGCAGCTTCTGTAGGGGGATTAGTAAGGGTGTGTGGCCTATTACTGCGGCTCGGTAGTTGAGCTCCAGTGCAACACGATAACTGGAGGTCATTAATGTCTGATAGCTGCGTAGGGACCTTTGTATTATTCATCAATTTGTATTCTTCCACACAGAAGAGCAGAGTATTACTAGGGGGATGAGCAAATTAATGTCACACATACTCTAGTGTACTGTTTATCAATGAATGGCAACCCATCCATGTTTACCAGGACACAATTATTTGGCTCTGTTCTTCCCCTGCTCTTTTCAATTTTATAAACAACAAAAAAAACCCCAATGCCTGACTCAAACAAGGATTTTATTTTGGTTAAGAAATTGTGGATGGCTCTAAAACTGTTAATGATGTGTCCAGTTTGTCAGAAGCATGAGCTGGGGTAAAGAGCTGAGTGCTAACAAAAAAATGTAACCCCATTTTGGAGGAGATTGCACCCCAAACCCGAGTGCAGCACTGCAAAATCCCGTGTGTTCACTAGCAGCAGTGACAAAGCTGATCTTAACTGTAGAAAAGTATGAGCTAGGAAATGATCAGAAGATAATTCTCAATAGAAAGAAAACACACAACCCTCTGGGGTATGTGTAATGTTTGTTCCAGAAAGTGCTGCCTAGCCACTACTAAACAGACCATTTCACTCCCAGAATCTTCAGGGTGTAGTTTGTCTTAAACATTAGCCGTGTGACATATCTGTAAGGCACAAATGAGCAACACAATTGTTTCCAAGCACTAAATGTTGAAGACCAGAGAGTCAAAAAATCAGACCCATCTTCCCCTTCTATTTGTATACCTTTAAACTCCAGCTCTTCTTGCTTTCTTAACAGTGCAAGGACCTGTAACACTGCAGTATGCTGTGGATGTGCTGTACAGAGAGGACAAGATGAGGTGAGAGGGTGACACATGTCACCAGGATGTCCCCCATGAGTCAGTCATGCAGGAGCCTCTGGCATAGATTGCAGAGGCACAGGGGAAAATAAGAAGGTTATATCCACCTTGTCCTACCACAGCAACAACACCTGCTGCCAGTGGGCTACAGCATCCAAACCACCTTGAGTTAGACATGCCTGTTGTTGCTCCTGTCTTTAATTTGTGGTTCAGCACTTGACAAGAAATACAATTTTTCTGCTGTGTATGAAGAACAGGCTGTTGTCGTGGGTTGACCTTGTGGGGATGCCAGGTGCCCATCAAGCTGCTCTATCTCTCTTAGGGACAAATTAGACTTGACTTGGGGGTAATTAATTTATTGCCGATCAAATCAGAACAGGGTAATGAGAAATAACACCAAAACCACATCCTTCCCTTCTTCTCAGGCTCACCTTTGCTCCTGATTTTCTCTGCCTCCTTCTGCTGAGTAGCACAGGGGTACAGCGAATGGGGGTTGCAGTCAATTCATCATCCGTTGTCTCTGCTGCTCTTTCCTCCTCATATTCCTCCCCTGTTCCAACATGAGGTCTCTCCCATGGGAGTCAGTCCTCCATCAACTTTTCAACGTGGGTCCTTCCCACCAGCTGCAGTTCTTCATGAATCACTCCAGTATAGGCCCTTCCACAGCTTGCAGTCCTCCAGGAACAAGCTGCTCCAGCGTGGATGCCCCGTGGAGTCACAAGTCCTGATAGCAAACCTGCTCCAGCCTGGGCTCTTCTCTCCACTGGGCCACAGATCCTGCTAGGAGCTGCTCCAGTGTGGGCTTCCCACAGGATCACAGCCTCCTTCAATCATCCCCCCACTCTGGCATGGGGTCCTCTCCAGGCTTCAGATGGATCTCTGCTCCCCCATGGCCTCACCACGGGCTCCACCATGATCTGCAGGGGAACCTCAGGGGAACTATATATATGTATATGTATATGTATATGTATATGTATATGTATATGTATATGTATATGTATATGTATATGTATATGTATATGTATATGTATATGTATATGTATATGTATATGTATAACATTTGGTTAATGAAAAAGAGGATAAGGAAGAGTGGCTAGAGTTGGATAAGCTCTGGAAAATGCTAACCAGACTACTTGATCTTAAAAAGCATGATGTAGGAAAAAAAAAATAGATTTAAAAGCTTGGATCTGTAATATCCAAAGATAAAATTTGGTTATGTCAATAGTGGCCTTGGAATTCCAATATACATAAATATTTTCTTAGTAACATGAATTTTTGTAACATGAATACTTGTACTGCTAGGTTAGGATGATTTTGGTGACAGGCAGCTTAGCGGTCCTTTTGTTCAGTTTCTGGGGCAGCTGACTCGTGACACATTTTTTTGCATTAATAAATCCTAGCCCTGTGTTCCTCTGTTTTGAAAACAGGTATAAAAAAGGGTAGGCAGTAATTTAATAAATAGGAACTGTAATGCAGAGCCAACAGAAGGAATTACGTAAAAGGTATTAGTGGCATCCCTGCATATGAAGTGGCAAAAGGGTTCAGTAAGGATTATAGCTGTCAAAGCAGCAGACAGGATGGACTTGATTTCCTACAGCATGTACTTTCAGGGCTGTTAATTCTCAACTGTTTCTTACATTCTCTGAACTATTTGGGCTCATGGAGAGGCTGCATATTATTTTAGAGATATTTTGTTTTCTTTATTGCTGTTAGAGGAGTTCTGGGTATAAACAACATATTAAGTTGGGTCAAAAGTGTATGGATTAGCATGGGAAGAATCACATTGGTAGGTATCCTTCAGCAGCTGCATCTATGTAAGCACAAATGCATTGACACTGCTCTTGCAATGCTGACGCATTTATGGTTATTTAGAATTTGATTCATGGAGTAACACTAAAAGTTGGTGTAAAATAAAACAGGATATAAGTGATTTAAATTTAAAGCCCATCCACAGCTCTGTGCCATAAGGTGTCTCCTCTGAACCTCCAAAGACTGAAATTCTATAGCTTTTGAGAAAGCTGGGAAACGGATTGGAACTTTGCAGCTGAAGATCATCCTGCTTAATTTCTAATATCTGATTCCACAAATAGTTCTGCATCCAGCATTGGATTCTCTTCTGCAATTTTGATCAGATTTTGGAGCAGCCATTTAAATATTTAATGGCTGCTTATCTAAAAATCAATGGCAACTGTATCACATGAGGCCAAATGTGCTTGAAACCCCTTAATATGGATTTGGATCTTACTCCAGGCTCTGGTTTGAAAATGTTGATCGGTAATAAAAGTTATTAATAATACCTTTTACTGTGGATTCCAATAATGCCTGGGTACATAATCATCAAGTAAATTGAATTTTTCTTCCCATTATCTTCATCTGAAAGAAGACTGAGCCATTAAACCAACCTAAATAATAAAGAAACATATAACATTCCCCATGAAAGTGTTTGCAGCTGTGTTCTTCCACCACGCATGCCATGAGGATTCCATTATAGTAAATTGGTGCTGTTAGTGTCACAATATTGCCATCATTACTTGTTCAAAATATGAGTCAGGTCCCCAGCACTCCTTGATGTTCTAATAATGTGTGTGTAGCACTTTACTTTCAGTTCTGGTTTCTAAGAGGGGAAACTGCCTGTCCCAGGAGAGTGTGAAGTTTCAAGGGTCACATCCAGCCTGGAGAAGTGATATTAACACATTCCTCCTTCCTCTTGGCCACTCACAGAGACTCCATTTACCTTCTTCCAGGATTGAGAGGTTTTTACCTCAGCTTCTCTGTCTGCAAGTCTCATCACCATTGCCTGAAAACTTTAATCACTTTCTCATCTTTCTTAGTCTTTTCTCCCTAACCATGAATTTCTTTATTTCTCACATGTGTCTTCTACCTGTAAGTCTGATTTAAAGTGAAAGGTGGTGGTTACCCCTCATACTCTCTCCTGGTGCACTGTACAGACTGGCAGCTCTCTTTAGAACTTTAGCTATTTTAAAGATAAAGAGGAATTATGTATTTTGAGTGAAGAGCAACTAATGAATTGCTAGACCTTCATAACGGTATGTGGTGAGACATATTAGAAAATCACAGAAACACACAACATCTGGGGCTGTAAACAAATTTAATGGTTCCTTTTGTATTAGAAGGTTTTACAGATGGGACTTTGAGCAGAACAGACGTATTACATTTTAGAATATACTTCTACATGTCCTTCTGACTCTTTAACTGTTGATCCTTCTTCTGATTGATAAGTAAATTAGTTCTTTTATCTCTCTGAAACAAGAGAAGGAATTTCTGTGCCATTTCTTAATCTAATGTAATCTAACCTGCATCAATTTTCCTAAATTAGATGCAGTACACATATGTATATTAGATTAGGTATGTAAACTGGATATTAAAGTCTACTTCTGAACTGTTCCTGCAATGATGTACTGGTGTATATAGATCTTATATAAAAAAATCAATCAATTAGTATCAACTCTGAAGCCATGACATAACCATATCTGTATCTCAAATTCATTCTGAACAAAATGGGAAGATTTTCACCAATTGGATTGCAATGTAGAAATGATTTAGTGTCAGATCTACCATGCAGGGAATATCTGGGGGTGACATGGCAATCACAGATACCTCTGTGCAGAGGGCTAGAGAAGAAGGAATTGGAGCAATGAGCTCATGTTAGTGATTCCAAGAAGCCCATGTTGACAGTTTTGCGCATAAATCCCTCCAAGCCATTGAACTTCCAGGCCTATCATCCTACTTGGGCAAGGAGAGGACAGAAATCAATGGAATGGGATGCAGAAGATATCAGGAAGGCTACTAGCATATGAGAAGTTAATTTCCTGGTTCCCCCTCTGACCACTCCCATAAATTGAGATACAGGTGGGATTTGTCTCCCTTGACTTTGGTAATATTTAGCTTTTTATAAAGTACATAAAACTTTCAAAGACTTTACAGATGTCACAAGTCCTTGTTCTCTTGTCAATGAAATCTCATATCTGATTTGATAGAAGTTCCCATAGTCACTTAATGGTTCTTTTATGCTTTTATTATGGCAGGGCTGTCTAAGCTAAAGGCTTGTCAGATTTAAGAAATACATTTTAATTGCCTATTTGTTCATGCAATATTTTTCCTTTAATTTTTTCTACCACAGAAATAGGTTTGTTTCTGTCTGCTGTGAGCACCCACGCTTCTCTGAGAGTGTGGGGAAGTAGGTACTGATTTCTATGAGCCATTAAACTGTCATGATGAGAATATGATTGTAGGACTGCATTGTGTTCCCTGTTGGATCAAAGCAGTCTCAGGGGCTTTGATTCATGATCTCCTCAGGTGCAGGCAGGATGCTGACCTTCCTACTTCCAGGTTGCAGCTGCTGGAGGAATGGCTGAATGGGATATATATATGAATGGAATATATAGACTGCAGACTGCAGCCCCACGTACAGTTTGCATTAATGCTCAGCTGTAAAGTGAGAGGCATGAGCAGAAGATATTCACTCTGTTTCTGGCCATCTCTACTCAAGGGGCTTTGGCTCTACTACTCCATGAAAGGAGGCTGTGGTAAGGTGAAGGTTAGTCTCTTCTTCCAAGTAGCAAGTGACAGAACAAGAGGAAATGGCCTTAAATTGCAACAGGGGAGGCTTCAATTGGATATTAGAAACAAATTCTTCACTTAAAGGACTATCATGCCCTGGCACAGGCTGCCTAGGGAAGTGATTGAGTCGCCATTCCTGGATGTATTTAAAAGACATGTAGATGTGCCACTGACATGATTTAGTGGTGGACGTGGCATTGCTGGGTTTACGGTTGGATCTAATGATCTTAAGAGCCTTTACCAACCGTAATGACTCTGATTCTACGATTCCAGCCTATGGGAGAAGGATGGGATCTGTTGTCTTTTTCACCATTCCATCTGTCTATGTCTGATCATGGGCAAAAGCCCTTAAGAGTTTTCATCTCAAGCTTTTAAAAATCATCACAATGCTCTGTTCAATGTATCTGCATAGTAAACACTTGCTACCTTTGTACCTCCTTAGGATCTAAAGCTTCTGCTTTATCATCCCTAATAATGTCTTGTAAAGTAAGCAACTGATTCTTGCATTAAAGATGCATAAATGATAATAATATGTGAGCTTGTGTATTTATGAGCATGGTAGATGTGTTACACCGGGACTCCTTCTGCTCTCTCTTGTTACACATACATTTTTGTAATCACTTCAGTGGATCTTCTCTAGGTGGATTGGAAAATAATATGAAGTAGTTTAAAAAGAAGTTTCTGAGCTGCAAAGGTCAAAGGAAAACTCAAATGTCAGAAATATTATGTCTAAAATCCAGGATTGTTTTATACAATAATATAAAGCTACTAATACTTTACTCTTAATATTTACAAAATTTGTGTAACTTTCCATTAGTTTTTTTCCACTTTAACTTACAAATGAGCTAGTTTGGGGAAATATTGTGCACCACACTTAGATACGAAAAATGAATTAAAGCTGTTTGGAAAACTTGGAAAATTGTAAAATGCTCATAGTTTCCCCCCTTTTTCTAAACTACAGCTTCGATTTTCAACATTCATTTAAATACAAACAGTCTTAATAAGTACCAGCACTAGAGATAACTGTGTAGGGGCTGTTGAAGTAAATTTTCTTACTACTTTTTTGATGTGAGTTTTTCATAAGAAAAATGCAAATTCAGACTTGGCACTCAGTTTAAGAGAGTGTGTTAATCCAAAGGAATTACAAGGACAGCAAGAGTACAAAACCAGTTTTGGCATGTAGGTTTTTTTCTGTAGACTAACTGATAGATGTGAACACAGTTACTGAACATCCTGTTGTGTCTTAATCTACTTCTGAAGCATATAAAGCAGCTGTGCTTCATTAGCTTCAAGTTATTATGACTGTAGAATATGGTCTTGTTTTGTGACTGGGAATACTGAATGTTCAACAAAATGTGATGCCTCTAATTTTGTGGGTTTATTTTTTCCATGTAAAATGATATTCCCATTCTCATTCTGCCTGTAGACTTTGCTGTGAAAAATTAATACACAAGGCCTATAAAGGTCGCTGTGCTCTCAAAGGGGTCTCTGCTAATTGACTGTGCTTCCTTTGCACCTCAGCAGTGTTGAGCTTCTTTATTAACAGAATCTCCACGTCCTGAGTAAAGAGCTTATATTCTAAATAAACTCAAGTTTTTAGGCATTCCTCCAGTGCAGCATATGCCAGCTATCAAACAACTGAGAGAAGACAGTTATGTTCAGAGTGGGAGCTGGCTAATGGATGTCACTGGGAAGAGCCCATGAAGTTACTGTGCTTTATATTTCATCCACAGGAAACAGAATAACTGGTAGGGTATATCTGTGTTGCGGTCTGCAAACTAGTATGGATATACACTGCTTAGGTGTGGAGGTACAGTGCTTGCCATGTTCTAATTCACTCCATCAAAACCAGCTAAAATACAGCCATGACCAGAGTGACTTCTCTCTAAGGTAACTCAGCAACACCAGTTGCCAACTGCAATACCTAGTGTTGCCAACTGTTTTAACCGTATTTGTGGACTGTGTTTTGAATTCTTAAGGACTGTATCCTGGAGCTGTGGGATTCCAAGGGTGTTTGAATTTACTGTTGAAACAGAAAGTTCTGATCAATAGAGAAAAAAATTGAAACCATGACTTGTAGAAATCATCACGAGCACATGAATAAAAAAAGGTCTAGTTATTCCTTTTAAGATATCATGCCTTTAACACTTTGAGGCCAGACAAAATCAGTTTGGAAAAATCTCTAATTGTCTTCATGAATCACAGAACAATTCTAGTTGAAGGAGATGTCTGAAGGTGATCCAGTCCAATATCCTACTCAAAGCAGGATGCTAGATCAGATTGCCTAGGAACTTGTCCAGTTGAGTTTTGAGTATCTCCAAGATAGGAGAGTTCACACTGTGGTCTCTTTTTACAGTATTTTGATAGCCCTCATGGTGCTCTTTCTTTCCTTATATGAAGCTGAAATTTCCGTTGCTACAGCTATTGCCTCTCATCCTATTCTTTTACACTTCTGAGAAGAGTCTGCCTTAATCTTTTTTACACCCTCAACTACATGAAGTAGCTGTAGATATCCCTGAGATTACCTCCCTCCTCTATTCTTAAGACCAAGTAAATGTGGGTCCCTCAGCCTCTTGTATCTCCTGTCCTTAAGCCTGCCTACTACCTCAATGACCTTCCTTGGATTCCCTGCAGTGTATCAATATCTTCTGTGCTGGAGAGCCTCAACTCGATACATGAAACCTTGTGAAAGTCTAGAGCTAAGCAAGTCCCAGTTTTCCAGTTGTACTGGCTGGGATTCTTCTCTTTGACATCCAGGACTCTCATTTGCACCTGGATGGGTCACTCCATTCTTTTTACAGACAGTGGAGAGAAGTAAGTCCTTCCAGACTGCTGTTTGACTTCCTCTTTCAGCTGTCTACCTTACAATGAGATGTTTTGTGTTCCAGAGGGACCATTTCTCTGCATTGATTATGAAAGCAACACATTTGTCTATTTATATCTACACAGTACTTCTCTAAAATTGGATAACTCTCAGCCTGAGTCTTTGTGGGCAAGAGATGGTTAACTGGTCTAAGTTATACTATTACAAGTAGTGATCACAGTCTTGCACCTGAGCAAAATGCAGGAACTCATGAGCTCGTGAACAAAGACTGCACAAACGTCTTTGGAGTTTACTGTTTTCTGCTACTTTTCAGGCACAGTGAGACAAATAATGAAGGATTAAGACATGCTTTCAGTGAACAGTTGTAAGGTTCATATCCTAAAAGAGTCTCATGTCTTTTGTTTAAATGAAGACACTTTCATTTAGTCAGGAATTCTGCAAATTTTTTATTACTCATGCTTTGAACACTCAAGCACTATCCTTCATTCCAATGTCAGAGAGCTAAGCCATGGGATGGCAGACAGCAGGTAATTAGATCTTAGCTGAAAATGAGACATGTGGGTGATCTGGGGGAGGTGGCTGAAGAAAGAGCATGATAATCCTGACATCTCTACTATAACGCATCTTGAAGTCCACCCCATCTCACCATACACTACTGCTCCTTGCAGAGAACTCTAACATTAATCAAGTATTTGGAATTAAATAGTAATTAACTTCTCTGAATCATGAACCCTGCTCTCGTTTCTCAAAAATACTTGTCTCAGTGTTCTTACTGGCAACTGCATTAGATCCTTGCAATAAGATGCTAACTTAATTAAATGTATTGGTCCCATAAACAGCAGCTTTTACCAGTCTTTATTGGTCAGGAGATATGCCCTCCCTTTCACAGGTTATTCAAATCAGTCTGCTACTGCAGGCTGTGAGATACTGGAAATGACTTGGTACCTTTTCAGAAAAAAGTATTCACTCAGGCTGGCAAATGTACAGGGAATAGCAGTTTATTGTACCTGATACATATTTGTTGGACCCAGTGCAGGATGAGATGGTGAAATATAATGGCCTGTGATATACAGCAGGTCAAGCTAAATGATCTAATGGTCTCTTCTGAACACATGCATTGCTGGGCTATGTGCCAGAAGCCAGACAGGCTCCTGATATTCCCACAAGTCACTATATTCATCTATCCTTGCCCTCCTGAACTCTGGTAAAACTCCCGTTTGCATCATATGGAGCAGGATATTGATGTGGCTAGTTAATGCTAAAATGAAAAATAGAACAAACTTTCTTGGGAACCTCTGAAGTGCTGGATAATGGAGACATGGCTAAGACTAAATAGGTCCTAAATCCTGCTAAACTAGAAAGTTCAGTCTAAAGTACTTATGCTCTGTGGGATCAGTGCCCTTGTTTTTTTACTTCTCAACTGCCAATTCCTGGCAGCTCTGTGGCACGGAACTGCCAGCTACGTCTTGTACTCTGCAGTGCACTGCTGAGCAGGGACACTCTGCACTGCTTAGAGGGGCCTTTCTTGACATTACCATTTGGCACTGAATACTATTTGCATCATAAACTGCAGTTTCAAATTGTAACTCAGCTGATCCTGGAATCCCTGGCAGTATGATTGTCTTCTCCTCCTCCCTGCTCTTGCACCAGTGCTGCTGCTTATCTGGATCCACAGTTGAACAGGTTATTTAGAGTCAGAAAAGTATTCATAGTCAGAAAAATATTCACTTTTGCTCCAACAATATAGGTTCTGTGTCAGCTCACTTTAGAATTATACTGGTGCCAATCCTAGCACAAGGTAAACAGCAGAAATATATGATTGTGATTCAGAAATAGGAACAGTTTCCACTTTTGTAAAAAGGCAGTTGATTAGGCTAATTGTGACATGAAACTGCATTTTTGGGGTGTGTGTGTGGGGGACAAACTAGTGGTAAATCTCTGTGCAGAAAGACTCATGGTAAAGGCAGTGCCCCAGGCTACATTCAACTTACTTGTGCCACCTGATTTCCTAACTTCTAATAAGGTTTTCAGAGTTAGACTTGCCTTTCTTCTTCTTAGTAATAAGTGGTAGGACAAAAGGAAATAGACTGAAGTTGTGCCAGAGGAGGTTCAGGTTGGACATGGGGAAGAACTTTTTCACTGAGAGGGCTGTCAGACACTGGAACTGGCTGCCCAGGGAGGTGGTGGAGTCATAATCCCTGGAGATATTTAAAAGTTGTATAGATGAGCTGCTGAGTGGTGGGCTTGGCAGTGTGAGGCTAGGAGTTGGAGTTGGTGATCTTAAAGGTCTTTTCCAATCAAAACAATTCTGTGATTCTAAGGAGGTAGACTTTTTATTGACTTGAGTATTTTTCTCCACTGGAAGCCCTGGTGCTAATGACACTAGTCCAGATGTCTCTCAGAGATACTCTGAATGCAAAGTTTCAGCTTTGTACTATTATCGTCAGACTACTGTGATGCAATCTCCCTTCTCTTATGGAGAAGGTGCTGTGACAAACTAGGAGCTTTTTATAAGCCTTATCTTCTTAGAAAGCTGATGTAAATCACAAGTGGTTTCCAAATATGTGTGCTGTCCATGAAATTGGTGGGTAGAAGAGGACATGGCTTTCTCTGCCTACTCTGATGAAACAGAACCACACAACAGTTTATGTTGGAAGAGATCTTTGAAAGGCTTTGGTCCAACACTTTTTCTCAAAGCAGTGCCAACTGAGATCAGATTGCTCAGGACCTTATTACCTGGGGATTTTGCAGTCTCTCTGGTATGCTTTTTGAATATTTGACTACCACCATGATGATTCCCTCCCCCCAACTACATTGAATAGTTATTTCCCATGTTACTTGTTGTGCTTTCACTGTTCACATCTCAGAGGAATCTTGATCCATCTTCTTTATGCTCTCCAATTAAGCTGTTCAAAGTAGCAATAAGGACTCCGTTTAGCCTCTTATTTTTAAGACTAAACGAACTAAATTCTTCCTGGCTATTCTTATAGTGAGACTTGCTTTAGAGATCTTCAGGAAATAGTAAGGCAGACTTCAGACTGTCCAATGTGCCTCAAAGAAAAGACTTGAGACGCTGATAATCTGAGCAGATGAAACTGCTCAGGCATGTTAGGTCTTTGCCAGCTGTTTCTTGTGCAGCTGCTGTCAGGGCTGGGCTCTTCTCTATCTCAAGTCACAGTAAAAGATATTTCAAGTTTTGTTGTTGTTTCCTAGCTTAACAAATGCTAAAAGGCTTGACCTTATGTGACAGCAGAAATATCTGAATCTGTACTATGATTCACTTTCAGATACTGCATGTTTTTTCCTTTGGAAAACATTTGATAAACCATTCTCTCAAGATATGTTCACACTGGCTTGAATCCCTCTGGCTAAGAGCTGAAGATTTTTTACTGCTTCTAGGGTTTATAGACACAAAAAAATTATTCTCTTGATTCTCTGTTGTTTTTTTTTTTTTCTACACAGTTGTCTATTGTTTACTGAATCTCATTTTTCTTGGGAGCCATATCTACTGCAGTAGTAAAGTGATGGATCGACACCTCACCCACAGCTTAATGGAGACTGTTTGCCACTGCTTTTCCTTATTGTTCTTTGAAATAAGTATCTCAGGTGCTAGTCCTGTTTGAGCTGAGCACAAGGTAACTACAAAGACAATCACTGCTTTGGATTTTTCAGCCTTTTATATGAAAGGATATATTTAACCGTATGTACAGAAAGGTATCATTTTACTGAAATAACTGAAGAACCATATATTCTATACAACTCATGATGGCCTTGTAAGACAAAGTTGTGCTGTACTGAATAAAAAATGATAGTGACAAGCAATGCATTGGTAGAAATAATACATATCAATCTTCTGTTTTCCTAAACCGAAGCATATCTTTCCCACAGCACCTCAGGGACATAGGAACACAAGACAGATTGAACATCTCACCAAGTCCCTTTAATCCAGACCTGATTCAATGACTAAAGGCAATTGCAACAGAGAGAAGTTTCCTACGTGTTAAAAGTGGTTAGAAAAATTGGAGCAGCTCCAGTACTGGGTAGAGCTGTGACTTTTGTTTTTCTATCTCTTTTCTTGCTACGGAAGTTAGCTTTGCATATATTTTTTTGGGCACAACTGAAACTAAATGTGGACTTGTGTGATAGTGTGCTTTAATGAGTTAAAGTACATTTCAGATATAAAGCTGAGACTCTCTGTTGTTCAGGCAGTCACTTATTTCTGGCCATGCATGTTGGCTTTGGCATTCGTTAGTCCCTTGCTGGGGTAATTTGACTTGCTGAGCAACAAGAAAAGTAACATCCCCCACCAGAGTGTGTAACATCCTGTCAAATTAATGAGTTGAATTACCTCAGAAAAAGGCTTGACAAGCATGAAAACTAGTGCAAGGACTGAAGCTGGAAGAGGTGTCTGGTGTGGGGGCAAGGAACCATATGGAAAGCTGGGATGGAGGAGCAGGTCTACTCCAGGGGTAATGGCAAGCCATTAGGTTGGCTTACACTCAAACTTTGACCAAGCAGAGCTTGCCTCTCATTTTGTGTTTTGCCAGGTTTTTCCCTTGAACAGGCCAAAAAAAATTGATATGTGCATGGAGTTTGCAGTTTTGTGCAGGCACAAATGACTGGGTTTTATTAGTTGTTTTTGAGTGATAAACTAATAACTTTCTTCTTCTTAAAAAATCTCTGAACACCCCTTCAACCTTCCCCTGCAACCAGACCTACAGGCAAGACTCTTGGTGTGCATTACTGATTTATTACATACGGTCTTCCTGTTGCAAACATCAGTATTAATATTTGAACAGCAATCTGCTGTACCTTTCCAACAAATAAAAGGCAAATGATATCATTCTAACCTTGCTTACCCTGGGATAAAGCAGAATTTGTTTTACTAGATACAAGCATAACATCAGTGCAAAGTTGTTGGTAGATGACAACTGGGAATGGCTGAGAGTGATTCTAAGAAAAAAAGGACCAGATCATCTTTTGAATTGTAGAATAATAAAGGGGTCTATTGTTGGCATGAAATGTTTAAATAATGAATGTGCAGGCTTGGTGAGTCCCCCTGCCCCCATCAGTGTGACACATATTTGAGAGGATCTTGCTCGGTCTGTGAGCTGGATTAGAAATCAGCTGTCATTAAGGAGTGTTTCTCAGAGTAAAAGGTTCCTGAGTGTGATGGTGCGCATGAGAGACAGCCGTGGGGATTAAGCTGGCTGGTAACAAGCATTTGTATTTACCAGTCTGGTTAACTTCAGATCAGCCTTCTAAGCATTTCCATGGAAACAAGGGAAGTTTTGGTTCACTGTAAGTGGCTTGATTTACTTTCTAACCATATTAAAATTGAATACTAAACAGAGACAAAACTAACTCTGAAACATCTTTTTTGTAACAAGATTTTAATCTGTTGTGGTCTTCAGTGATTGCTTGAATCTGTAATGGCATGAACAAAATAAATCAGGGAAAGAACTGTAGACCAGTTGAGGGTCTTAAATCTTTATTTTTGGTAGAAAACAATTCAACATCTTTTTGAGCTTTTCTGTTTTCTTTTTTTTTGTTTGTTTTACAAGGCATGAAACTTGAGTGATTGGAACGTGCTTACATCCTGGAAACTTATATCCACTATTTTGCTGAAATGTCACGTGTAAAGTTTGATATGACACAATAGTCACTTGTCCAGCCAAAGAGATAAAAGACATATTGATGTACTCATAGAGAAAGTACTAAAAATGTGTTTTCATTTTGCATTGGCATCGTTCAAGTCATATTCTAGCAAACTAGATGGAAGTAGATTTTAATTTTTTCCTGTATTGCTAGGAAGAAGTTGCCACTTCAATACAAGTAGGGATGCTTGTTGTAAAGCAGCTAAGAGAGAGGAATCATAAGCTGACTCACATGGGTGAGGTTCTTACTCAAAGTGCCTGTCTGTCTCTCAGGATGTATGCACCTAGAGATGAATTGTTTGTATAGCTCAGAAAGTGTTTCCAGTAGAAGTGATTCTTACTCCTGTAATGCTGATAATTGGTAAATGTATGAACTGCTTGAACAAAATCAGCTTTAATTATGCATGGATGCTGGTCAGTCTAGAAATCAATTCAGCTGACTCAGACTCAAAATTTAGCGTTACTCTCCAAATTTCAATAACTCTGAGTTTTTATCGTCTTATCTTCTAAGAGCAGTAAGAGGCAGCAGGGAAATTGGCTTTGATGTTTATCTGAGCATTGGAAATGAATATAGCCTCACATCTATAATATCAGGGAGGAAATTTTCCTCCCCTCATGGTAAGGAGCTGACAGTGCTGTCCTTATCAATGCTCAGATCCTCACACTGCACTTGTGCATCTGCAAAGTGATAAGGTCACCGTCCTGGAAACTGGGAGAGAGAAGAACCCCATGGTTATTTCAATTTCACAAAGACTTTTTTTCAGTTGAGGGAATGAAGTTCATATCACCTGAAAGCTCAGACTTGACTTTTCACACTTCCCATTGTTCATCACTTTAATCCTGGACAGATGAGCTCCATCTATCTGGTCTACCTAGAGGAGCCATAAAGTCCTCTACTAAACTCCAGGGGATTCTGATTTTAAACCATAACTAAGAATTCCTGTTTCTATAGAAAATGCAGTCAACCTTGGCTATTAAAACATGTAACAGGTGGCTGGGCTTCCAGCTCTGTTCTATACCTCCCTGGACAGGAATGCGTGCAGCTGACTGCAAGCAGCTGTGGATGCACTTGGGAGAACTCTGACATGCCTGCAGCTCTGCAATTGGCTTTAATCAACAGCAGCAGGCAGAGAAATGCAAGGACAATGCGAGTGAAATACTCTCCTAGGTAGCTGTAGTATTTGAAAGAAAACCATGTTGCAGCATGGTGGTATTATTTTAAGGCACAGATCCTGGTGTCTGATCCTGCTTAAAAGTGAGCACAGAGTACACTGCTTTAAAATGTTTTGAGATTTTTGTAAACTTACCTGGAGCTACTGGAGTCAGACAAAATATCAAAAAGGCATTAAGTTTCATATGATACAAAAGGTAGGATGCTTTTCCCTGAGAGTGCAACAAAAAAAGGTTTGCAAACAAGCATACAGTCCCAGATGGGACTATTCATGTGTTTAAATCACACAAGCTTATAGGAGAAGACCCATATTATTTTTATAATACCCTCTTCCCTTTTCAGCACAAAGTAGAATTTCTCATTTTTAACATGTCTTGCTATAATGACTTTTTTCTCTGTTAAAGCTTCTTTATGTCCTTACAGAGGTCCTAAACTGTACTCAATAAGCGTATGGGTTAGTTCTGGGGACAGAATGAAAATGATTTTCTGTGTACTGCAGTTGTTTGAGCAGTGCTGAGGTAAAGGAGCAAGGTTGTAAGCTTTCATTATTAAATTGTATTAGGAGCAAAGCAAGCTAAGGAAATACTCTGAGTCGAACAACAGAGCACTGAAAAATTGTAACAGTTCTCAAGTGGTTGGAAATAGAACAACTGGGCAAGGTTTAAAATACGTGGGTTTTTTTCTGTGTCAACAGGTGCAGGCAAATTGCAAGTCATTCAGAAGGTAGATTTTTTTCTTGACAATAGATTAATAATATCCACATATCTCAGGCAGAGGCTAACTGTGAAACTATAATATAGAAGCCTGAAGTATAATAAGCTCCAAGGAAAATGAAACTGTCGCAGAAGTTGCTGCAAAGACTGTTTTCTTCCTCTTAGTGCAGGCTGTAATGTGACAACAGCAGCATTTGACCTGAAGGCTTTTCCATATGGGCAATGGATAAGTTTGCAATCTATTCAGTGAAAAGATGAAGCCTACATTAGTTTTAATTTGAACACAGATGAATATTTATATATGATGGAATTACCATAAGAAAAAAACATTTCACTGTGAGGTGAGGGAGCCCTGGCCCAGGCTGCCCAGGGAGGGTGTGGAGTCTCCTTCCTTGGAGGTCTTCAAGACCCACCTGGACATGTTCCTGTGTGACCTGATCAAGGTGGACCTGCTTCTGCAAGGGAGTTGGACTAGATGATCTCTAAAGGTCCCTTTCAAACCAACCATTCTGTGATTCTATGAATCTATGACAGAAAAAGAGCCTAGACTGCAATGGAGGTAAACAAACAGAAGTTGGGTACTGGTTTGTGACGTCTTTCCAGTGTGACCATATAAGCATCTGTAGTCTTCAAAGGGCATTATAAGGTCCAGTGACACCAGGAGAAGCTGCATGGGAACACCTCACTGGCTGCTTCTTTTCTGTGTCCTTCCATGGCTCTGGGCAGTGCACCATGAGGCACCAGCTCCCTGGAGACCTTCGAGGAAGAGAAGGTCCTTCATCTAGATTTACTAGGCATTTGCAACCAAGCAGACTTCTCGTTAGTCCACGTTGTTGATCAAATCACTAGATTATCCACAAATAAATAGAAGACCGAAACATCTCTCTTTTATAAATTGGTGTCTAGGATTCTGTCTGCTACTGGAATTAATTTCTGATGGCAATTACTGTTCCACTTAAAAATAATTATCTTTATCTTCTACTCAGAAAATATAAATTAAGCAGTTCTCTTTGACTAGATATTCTCAGGAGCGCAGTGAAGCTAAACTCACTGGTATTGAGAAGCTTTCCTATTTATTAGCTTAAAAGCTGTTTTGATAATCTGCCTAGGAATGTCTGGGGAAAAACAATAATTTGTGCTTATAGAAAAAACACAGATTTTGTTTTCTAATAAAATGCATCATTTAATTCTAACTGATCTTAAGCATGAATTTTACAAGCAGAGATTCCAGCACTTTATTTCTTTCTTTTCTTTTTTTATTTTTCCTTTCTTTTGTTTAGAAAGGCTTTTTTGCTGTAGGCCTCTATTTGCTGTCATCAACTGGAAACACAGCTCTTCCAATTCCCTACTCCCACTATCAAACATACTCAATTGTACAGGTCCCTGAATAGGTACAAAGCAAGCTGTTATAAAAGCTGAAAGTCATGTTCAGGTACTTCAAAGACTTCTTTCAAATTTGCTTAAATGTTTTGTGATCTTCTTTAATACAAGAGCAACCTCTGGCAAAATTTGTTAACCTTTGATTTCTATTCCTCATTTGATTTGCATTCCTTTTGTAAGTTAGCAGGTTCTAATTTAGTTTTTCAATTTGAACCTCTGAAATAGAGACACAGGGCCAGACTCTTAGCTGATGCAAACTGATTTGTGTCAGTTCCTAACATCTGAGAATCTAGCTTCTTACATCTTCTGTAGATTTTCGCAAGTGAGATGTTGTTATTTTCATTCTAGAACTTTATTTTCAGTTGCATTAGTAACATCTGGCATTAACTTCATCTTGCTGTGACAGGCAACTGTTAGTTCCGATTGCAGCTGTGAACAAGCACCATATTGTTCACTTCAGTTCAGCATGGCAAACTGTCAGTGAAGAGTACAAAAATTATTTAGATTTCATGTTAATGAGGTGATGCTCTGTATTGCTTCCCATCAGCAGTCTTTTCAGACAGTTTAGGAAACTCCTACCTTCCCCACTTCTGTGTGCGAATCCTATAAAAGCAAAACAGCCCATCCTCCTTTCACCTGTAGAAATGGACTTATGCCAAGAAACAAAGAACTAATACAAATGTGAGAAATGAAGAAAATCTTCTCACTGGGGGAGGGTCTCTCTATTAACCATTAATCCTAATGGTATCTGCTGGCAGGAATGGATCAGTGTTCCTGTAAAAGGCATGACTATACTCAGAAAAATTGTCTTAGGGAAAAAATTAGCAAGCAACCCTTCTTCTTCATACTTGCATTTTTTGTACGTTGAGTCATATCTGCCAATTGTAATGCCAGTATCTTTTTGTCCTAGTAGTCCTGCTGAGCTGGAAACACTTTGAGAGAGGCAACTGGGTTTTAGTCATTTCCATGTGTTGTTAGCAGAAGGTTTTACAAAGTGTCAGATGTGAGGCCAAGCACTGTGTCTGGGAATAAACCTTAATGGTATCACTGACCTTGTTACCTTAAGAGCTTTTACACCTGGTCAGAAGAGTTGTTGTGGAAGGGATGCAGCTTCATTTGGACTGTATGCTGGTTTTCAGGACTGGCTATTAAACCAGTGTAGGAGAAGAAAGATGAATGAGCTGAAGAAACACATGAAGTGATCCCACACCAAGTGCTGTGTGCTACGCATGAAGTTATGCAGAAGCTTGCTTGGGAGGCTGAGATGGAGAGAAAAATAGAATAAAATGAACAAGGAGAACTCTCAAAGGGTTAGAAAAGGTGGTCACATTTGAGGGGAATATTGCAAACTCAGATAGGGAACATGTACCCAATTCTTTAATATTATGTCCAACACAGAGCTTAAGGTTTCTTAAATTGAGACTTCAGAGAAAACGTGAGATTGTAGCATAGCTAAAAGCTACAGAACAAGTGTAGATGCTCTGAGTGAAACTCCACCAAAGCTTATGAAGGATTCAAGTTTCTGTGACATGGTGTCTGCATCCACTGTTCTGTGGTGGGCTTATCCTTAGCAACCTGGGATAACCCTGGAGCAATTGCACCATGGTGACTTTTGCTGCTGTGCATGGAGAGAAAAATGGGACACATACACTCTATAACAAATTCAGAACTGGAAGATTTCAACCTGAAACTTATTTTCCCATTTGCACTCGGATAAAGGAAGATGAGTATCTCCTTCAAGCTGGAGGCCTGGTTTTGTTCAACAGCAGATTTAAATTAACCTCATTTTAAGTGGGAGTGTGATGGCTTTTTTAGTGCAGAGATTTGTCTGTTTAGTTAAGATGGCTTCTTCTGTTCAACTGCTGCTAATTAGCATCCATCATTAACTGGTCCAGAGCTTGCAGCATTATTCATTTAAATGATCGTTAATGGGAACTACACCCATTGAGACATTGGGTTAAATGCCAATTTAATGAGGATGTGTTGGTTATTTCACTGTAACTGAAGCTCTGCTCATCTGTTGAGAAAGGTAAAGGTTTCTCTTCTTTCTCACTAAATAATTTGCTGAAACTGTGATCCTGAGTATATTCAATTAAAAGAAAGCCCATCAGCACTAGAGGAATCCATTAAGGAAGCAGGAGTAACAGAGAAATGGGAGAAGAATGTGACAAATTAAGTTAGGTAAGAGCACAAATATTTAGCTATTAAACCCAATCTTTGTTTTTATTACAAATTTTCAAAAGATAGTTTCTTCTAAAAAATGTCATTTCCGTGGTTCTAGAAAATGAATTCTTTATTCACTGAGGCAATGCAACACAGAGAAGCAGCACCAGAACTGTGACAGATTATGTTTTTTAACATACTTTGCAGATTGGACCAGGGAGCTTTGCCTGACTTTGTACAGAAACAGAGCATTACACAAGCTTTCAAACCCCTCCTCTGTGAAGATAAGCCTTAACTTAGTGGTGTGTTGGCCTGGAGAGGAAGGGCAATGCCATGGACTGGCTGCATTGACTGCAGTATTTCTACAAAGAATCAAGTGGCAGTGGGCATGGGGCAGCTGTCTGGTAGCATTTATGTGCAAAAAAAGCACAATGCCAATAATTCATCTGTACACCTCCTAGGAGTTATATAAGTAGGAAATTTTAAGTACATGAAGCCAAAAATATGAAAGAATACAGAACAAACAAAGTGACAGATTTGGTCTTAAAACTTTCTCTTCTGATTCTGATTTAGACTTCCTTCAGACCAAATGGCATTTCTTACCTGCCTTCACCACAGTCTGCAATGGCTCTTACCAAGCCAAGTCTATGTATGTGCCTTTACCCTCACTGACCTTCAGCTCTCTCGATGCCATTGACCATACACTTTTCCCAGGATGTTTTTCTCCTTTATTGATTGTGACATTATTTTGTTACATTTCGATTCACATTTTGTCCTCTTCTGACCCTCCTCCAGCTTTCTCTGAGGATGCCACAAAGATCTGTCCTTGATATTCCTTTACTCCTTTTCCCTCCCTTTTTTTTTTTTTTTTTTTTAATTTATGGTACTATTATCCATCCATCCAAAGTTATCTTATCATGTCAGGCCAATTTCAGTTTATCCATGCAGTGGTCTGCAGTTGCTTTTCTGACAGGCCTGATTGACATCTGGGTATCAATTTAAGCCACCACAAATGCAAGACTATTGTTCATATTTTCCCTTGCTGTCCCTGTTGACCTCATCTTGAGAGCAAGGTCATGAAAGTGAGCTTTTCTGTATCTAGTTTGGATGGATCTTGCAATCTTTCTGCATATCTTCTTTTTTTACTTTGTGGTCTTTTGTAACTGTATCACAGCTAAAAGTGTCATCCAAGGTCTTATCATCTTACATCTCACTTACTTCAAGATTCTTTTCTTCAGGTTTCTTTCATTTAAATAAATTCAAAGTTCACATAAAGAGGTATTTTCCTACCGCAGTACATTGACAATATGGTCTTCTTCCTGCATTCTTCTATTAGTTCCTCTATCTCTGTTTATACAACATTGCCTTGTTTTCATTTTGAACAATCTTCTTGTCTCATCCTCACATGATTTGTCATCTCTTGTTCACTTTAAAATGTCAGCTTCAACCTTTGATGGGCTGATGATGCCAGCTCCCTTTCTCTTGTTTTAACATCTTCAAATCATCACCTTTCCCATGCTTACTCTCACATTTGGAAGGAGCTCTCTGAAACAGCAACAAAGCAACTTTCAAGTAATTTAGAAGTCTTTTTTTTCCTGTGATGTATTACAGAAACCTTGACAAGTTGGTAGTGTGCCAAGGCAGATTCTTTTCATGTTGACTGATATTTCTTGTATTCCCTGGCTGCCTGGGAGCCTCAGATGCTTTCTCTTTCAAACAGGAATCTTCTTTTTGAGTCATTGATCTCAACAAGGCCCTACTTCATGATCTGAAGGACACTGAAAAAACATTGCTTCACTCTAGGCATAGATGAGGAACTGTCTCAAGCCTATACTGCTCTCTTTCTCCTTTCCTTCTCCACCCCAACCTACACTCAACTGTTTTCATCTCAGCTTCATATTATTGGTGATATAGACAAGATTAGATCATGTCTCCTAGAAACTAGCATGTTGGGCATCTCCTAATGGTAAACAATATAATTTGTTCCATTAATGTTTGCCGTGGTTTCTGTTAGACTCGAGCCAGGTAGAAGCAAAGAATGGATTTTGTACTGCAGTGAAGAAGCCTTTTTGCCTTAACAGCAAATAACTTATGAGGGACTGGTTCCTGCAGAGGTGGTTTTCATAAGTACCACCTTCTGCTTGCACTCCAGATGTGGGAGAATGGGGTCTGACCACTGGAGATGTTCTCTGCAGCTTGAAAAATAAGAATGTTTCAAGGAAGTCTGCAGTTGTCCCAAACAAGCACAAGAGCATGAGTGTGAGGTAGATGGAAGACACATACCTTGAAAGGTTTATTGCACGACCAGAATCTTTTTATATTATTTATAGAAGAATATAATCCTTTTAAAGAACCTTTTGTTTTGTTTCAGGTACAATTAAAATATGTTTTCCCTTAAATAATTATAGCCAATGACTAATCTGTCCATGAGAATCTGGCAGCAGACCCCCATTTCACAGCAGATGCCCTCAGCTGCACTATATAATCCGAGCATTCATCCAACTGCATGCTGGTGGGTGCTGTAGCTGAGAGTGTCTCATAAAGGTTCCAATCCTAGAGGAGTCTGAGATTGAATATCTGTATGTTGTATTTCTAAGCAAAACAGACTTTAAGAGGGAGTTGGTTTTATAGAGGTTGTGAAAGAAGGAGGAGGCCTTGAATAGGTTGTTTGAGCAAAGGCATTAGAGGGAAAAATCTCTGAAATTGATACACAAATATAGCACATAACTTCTTACTGAAGGCAGTGAGAAAGAATCTAAAGTTTGAAGTGAAAGTGCTGCTAAAACTTAACTGTAAGTCCCCTTGCTTTTTTAAAGCAAAGACATCTCTCTCTTTTTTTTTTTTAATCTCCAGAGTGACAAAGCCATTTGGGTTTTATTGACCAGTGTGTCTTGATCTGCCTGATGGCATTTCCCAAGATTAATGTCTTTCTTGACAATGCATATGCCTCATGATGCATCTCAATTAACCACTACTACTTGGTATGACAAGAAAGGACTCTTTTCATCTGCAACTGCATGACTTCTATCTGCATTTCAAATGGCAAGTAAACAGACAGGTCCCCTCTCCACTTCTCTCATCTACCTTTCTGAAGTAAAGAAAAATTGAAATTCATGCCTAGGTTCCCAGGAAAATGCAGCATATTTTGGAGAGCAAATTGGTCTGGAAATATAAACAATGGAAAAACATCACAATGTATAAAGTACAGAACACACAAACATCTCCCATTATTATAAATATGTGACTTCATAGCTTTTATTCACTGGTGTTGGTAGAAATGTCAAGTTAATATTTATAAGCTCTCTTTACTGCATTTGCTAGAGATTTTTGTTTGCTTTCAGTACAAATTGTCAGGCTAAAACTGTTGTTTAGGATTGTCAAAGCACGTTTTCTAAATGCAATGGGAGTTTAAGAATTTGACCCAATTCTGCAGACATACAGCATTGTGCTTAAAGTTGTGGGTGATCTGTTTGTCTTTTGTACGACTCTTCACATGTATAAAGTTAAACTTGTGTGCATTTACCTGAAGTCACAGAATTTTTGTTGTAATACCTTTACAGACATTTCAGGGACAGGCTCAGTTAGAATTTTTTACTGTTTTAATTAAACTCTGTAGCTGAACCTGAAACATTAATACACATTCAAATGGATTCAATCATTGTCTAAAGAAGTTTGACACAATTTTTTTAATATCACATGACAAAAGATGAATTTTGATTTTGTCAGTGCTTGGTTCCTCTAACAGGTTTGCCATCAAAACAGTGACCAGAAATAGAAGTGTCCTATGCACATACATCTCTTTTCTCATAGTGTTTTATACACGCATTCTTCCAGCAGCTGAGAGGTGATGATGACCAGATAATCTTTTTATTAAACAGGAATAGTCATGCATACATATTGAGAGAGAATCCAAATTCACAATATATTTAGTTCTTTATAGGAAAAGATGGAGTTTAAGAAATGCTTTGAGCTTCACTTTGTGTGCTTATTTCCTTTCTTTCTTTGTGACCTCCAATATATTCCCTACTCCCCTTGGCCATTTTATTTGCTTCTGATCTTCATAAGGTTCCTTGCAAACTGCTAATTTTCCATTCTCCATGGAGTGCTTCTGTTGAACCTTGGTATTTGGAATGTGTGTAATGTGTCTGAATAATATAACCTATGTCACAATAAAACCAAAGTAACTGGTATATTTTTAGTGGGCAGGGACATGGCATTGTTGTAGAAGGTACAGTGACGACTTCTGCTCCATGGGGGTTGGACTAGATGATCTCTAAAGGTCCCTTCCAACCCTACCATTCTATGATTCTATGCACATTTGTGATAAGAAAAGTTAACAGGATGTGAGAATTCTTACAGAATGGGATGGTAACACAAAAGTTTATATAAAGCCTTTCCGCTAGGCTGAAGCCTAGTTGGTGAAGCCTATTTTACTACTGCTCTGGACTGTTTTATTGCAAAAAAACCACTATCAGAGCTCAAGGAGTATGATAGAGCTGAATGAGGTGAAACGTTCTGATATGAAAAAGGATTGAATGAATTGACATTTTCTGTTTAGGAAAGAGACAAATATGAGTGAAATAGATGAAAGGATTCAAAACCACAAGAAAGAAGTTGGCTTCTTTTTTCCTTTTGGCTTGAAAAAGACTATTTTACATAATTAAGAACTGAAAATTGTGAAACTCTGGAAGCATTTTTTATAATGGAATGTGGATACAGTTAGAAATCCAAGTCAAATAAAATAAAGAAAAATATTTATGCATATCTTATATGTGCATTAGAAAACATTCAGAGTTATTCTTGAGGGAAAGGATCTGAAAATTCATGCCTTGTGGCTTGAGTTTGCCACCACAGGGACAAGAATGGGTATAGTCTATAGTCCATCTGCACATCAAGAAATTCTTACACTTATCATAGACTCATAGAATGATAGGGTTGGAAGGGACATTTAGAGACCATCTAGTCCAACCCCACTGCTTAAGCAGGTCCATCTAGGTCAGGTACCACAAGAACGTGTCCAGGTGGTTCTTGAAGACCTTAAAGGAAGGAGCCTCCACACCCTCTCTGGGCAGCCTGTTCCTTGTCTCAAATATATCTCTGACTGGTTACGGCTGGATCCTCCAGTCGTGACTGGGCAGGTAGATTGTGATCTGATACTGTGTTGCAGTCCCTGTGAATGATTAAACAAGAAATCCCTAATGTGTTGTGATGCTGCTTTAATTGAGTGCTGAAATTTATTTTCCTGTTGTATAAATCAATAAAGTAGACTTGCAGTGTATGTGAATTATTTATTATTTTTGGCTGGTTGTCCTCTTCTGCAGATAAACAGAAATAAACAATGATCTTAAACTTTTAGTGCAATGAATTCACTTGCTGCTCTATTTAACCAAATATTAAATTCAGAAAAAAATACTCTAAAGTAAATAAAAACTTATTTGGTCTATATTTTCTGTCTCTGAGAACTAGGATATAAAGATAAGAACTTATCTAAGGACTCTTGAACTTTAGTTCCACCGCTACCTTTTTTATGAATCTCTTTTTGGGCAAATTGCTTAGTCTTTAGGTCAGTCTCCACATGGCTTATGCCATGGCTTGAGAGCTGAAATCACAGGCAGTGCTCTTTATTTTAGGCATATCAGGTGGAAAACTAAATTTAAATCCAAAGGTGATAATTTTTAAGCATCTTTTAAACAATTTTGATAGCTTTTCCCACAAAGCCATTAGATTGTGGATCTGGATTCATAATAATGTGCCAAAATATTTGCAAAGCTTTTAAACTCAGAATAATGAAATTGTGACCCATTTTTATCCTTAGCACATCTGTAAAGTCTTTTCCATGTTTTTGTGCATATGTAAAGCTAGAGGTTACATTTTTGTATTTTCTAATAGTGCTGTTTCTATATTGTGTTTCTATAGTGCTGTTTCTCACTCTATTTCCAGCATGGACAAACATATCTACACAGATCTATAGTTTTTTTAATTATCATCACAGGATGTATTTCCAGATTGTTTTCCTTTTTTTCCCCCAGTTTCACATTAATCTAGTATTACTGAATAAAATACTACCTAGAGCATGAAGTTCCTTCAATGTTATGAAAGAGATCGTGGTTATAATTTATAACATAAGGTGTAATATTTGATATTTTTTTGGGAAAGTCTCAGCTCATACTGTAGCACTGGCAGACAAAAGCACCTGTGATTAAAAAAAAAAACTGTCTTGACCATGTATAGATCCATACATCTGACTCAGATGATTGTTCCAGTTGTTGATATTTGTGTCTCATCACTGCAGAGACATTTCTAGGAACATTTATGACAGGGCAATTGAGTTTTATCATCCTTAGCTTATATTCTCTTGACAACTTTCCAATGTCATTAAAGACATCATAGAATTGATTTTCTACATTCATAGGCTTTTGTCCTGCAGCATAAGCTCTCATAATTAGCCTGAGCACTTGCCTTGTTTTCAGATGTTGAGTCAATACACTCTTTCCCTGAAACAATTACTAACCTTATCTTTTCAATATTTTCCTTTATTCTTATGTCAAACTCAATAAAAACCTAGAGCTAGAATAATTTCTCCACAGCATTATCTGTGGTTACTTTTCTGCATTGAGTGCAACCATGTTTTTTCTTCAGATAGTTTCCTGTATCTTGCACTATCACATTAAGCTGTTCAGCCACAGTCAACTAATCACTAAAAAACTTATCATGGGCACTGAATGCAAATGCATCTTGAAAAAAATGCCTTCGTAGTTATTTTCTTCTTTTTAGTACGCTCTGGACTTCCATTTCTTAGAAATCTGGAAGGTCTTTCCAGAGGTGAAATGTAGCTTAGGACTTTTTTGGTCTGTTCTGGTTCAGCCCTTCACAATGATTTTGCAAACTCCTTCTATTTGCAGTTCACAGATTGCTCCAGAGATATTTTTTTTCCTAATGTATCCACTTTGTCATCTTTTCCTTCCAAAACTTGCACTTGGATTTATTTGTGGTCTGAAATCTTAGAAATTATATCTCTCTTTTTCTGGAGTTTGGTAAGCAGTACCTCAGATTGCTGCCCCCACCCTAATTTGAGACTCTTATTCCCAATACAGTCTGATCTCCAGAATTAGGAATTTCACAAGCCCTCCAAAATTGCACATTTGCCTCAACAATATCAAATCTGTTATAAATTATTCAACTATTTCCTCTTTCCTCTGAGCTCTCTTATGAAATGTATCTCTTTCAATAGCTTCATTTGTGTCTAGGAGCTCAATATTCATCTTTGTGCTGCACATTCTGACAAATGATTCTCCCTGCTTCAGTCACAGGCTAATGTACAAATCTAGTATATCTGTGATTGAAGTAATCCGAAGAAAATCTGCCCCTTCTTATCTGTGCTTGCCAAACTCTTGCTTTAGATTTTCTGTTTCTTCCTGTGTTTCTGGAGAGCTCCAGTTGCTCAGGAGTTTTACTGCTCCTTTTCTTATTCACCACGTATCTCAGATGTAATCTTCAATTTCTGTAGCTGTACCACCAGCATCAGATTGTCAAGGGAGTGGGTGTGTTTGTCATAAATTTTAATATCTGAGTTAGGCTCTTAAGTAATGCATCTCAAATAAACAAAGCAAGAAGGTCAATAGATGCTAGAGAAAATAGCTTCTGCTAAAAAAGAAAAGGATTATGTACGGGTTTATACCATATACTAATCAGTCTGTATCAGAGTGTTTCAGGGATGTAATTTATAACACTGGGAAACTAAAAGGTCCAATTATCACTACAAAAGTATGAAACAACAAAAAGACTATTTGCTCATATTCTTAATCTAAATTTTTGTTCATGGTTTTATGCAAATGTGTTCATAGCACAAAGACTGAAGCTTTTATTCTTACAGAGAGAAAAATTCTGAGGAGAGGTCAATAGTAGAGAGCATATTTTTCCTTGTAGAAAATACAGACATGATCCAAATGATTCAGGTGTTTGCATGGAATCTGGCCTTAACACTTTGCAGCTTGAGCAGCACCTACCCTTGCACTTATCCCCTTCCTTATCTTCCATTTAATAGTGTGCTGGGCAACACTGAGCACCCAGCAGGTTTCTGGTTTTCCAGTATCACTAACCGGGTTAATTGGCAAGCAGCTCATTCACTGTATGTTTTCTACCATCCTGCCAAAACGGCATCAGGAGACTTCATGGAATTGTGCATTGCACCTGCAGGATAGCAGAGAAGCCAGAAATTACATTTTTGACCCTTTATATTTTGATTTTCTCCCACTCCTAGCATTATTGTGGCAGTCAGATTTTTGGTGCTATTTGTAGTGAGAAAGCATTACATATGATAATGGATTTCCATTTTCCAGTCAGCTAACTCCATGATTGGCTCTTGGAGGCTGTATCTGTGGCCTGTCTTTGGGAAAATATTTTGGAAACATTTGTAAAACTCTGCTTCAATTTTCTGGGGTTTGGCTCATTAAAGATGAATGCGTTCACCAAAATAAACTGAAAAAAACCCCGTCAAACAAATTAGGACTCATAGTATATGTGTGTGCAAAAACCAAAAACGATTTGCCACTATTGGTTCCCAGAAAGATTCATGTGATTCTGGGGAGAAAGAGAGCTTTTTACAGGTATTTTTAAACAAAACAATATCATGGGAGGTTGAATCATCTTGTTGAATACTTCCATTAAATGGTGGAGTGCTGTCTGAGTTATGGACACTCACTGACATGGCATTTAGAAAATGCTGTTAAAGAAAAATCTCTTTTTAAACGTGAATTGACAGCAACTTTCAGGCCATAGTTTCTAATAAATGAACAGTGTAAATGAGAGTTCACAAACTGTTGATAATATTTTGTACATAAACTTTGCTGTTTTTCAGCTAAGTACATTTCCAATGCTGTCAGTTTATATTTAACAAAGATTTTTTGACAGCTTGTCTTTTAGATCACATTATTCTAGAAGCAGCTTCTTTATAATAAACATGATCTGAAATATTAAAGGCATGATAACACAGGGAGTTTTGGAGAGCTTAAATTGAGTCATGAATAATGACTAAAGAAGGAAATGAATTGTTCTGGCATGCTCTATTTTATTCTTTTTAAAAAAAGTAAATATTTTCTCCTGGTCCTGGACTGGTCATTAAAGGGCCACCTTCTTTGCCTTCAAAGCATACAAGAAATAAAATCAGATCTGCAGTATGAACACCAAAGGGGAAGAAGTGACCACTCATCATCTCAGTTGATTCTATGTGGGTTTTTATAGTGCTTAATTTAATTCTGTCTTAGCTGTGTTCCAAAGATTCTTTATATGGCTGCTGCTGTAGACTGACAGTTGGAGTTTAGTTTGGAAAAGCAGAATCTAGTGTTAATTAAATAATTGCTGTTCCCATACTCACAACCCCTTCCTGCCCAATTTCCTTCAGTCCATTGTGAATGCTTAATGTTTTTACTCTGGCTCCTCCATAGATGAGTTCTTCAGTGCTCAATGTACATAGCTCTAAGAAGACTACTTACTTTTATTTTTAATCTAAGTGGAACAGCTTTGCAACCCTTTCACAAGTGGCAGGGTTAGCTGCATCCCTTATGCATACAAATGCAGTTCTGTGTGCATTAGCCTCAGGGCATAATGTAAAGATTCCCCATGGTTTTCCAGACACCACTATCTTATCAATATAGATCCCCAACATGATGGGTTTCCTGAGAGTGAAACAAGTTTCTGATCAAAGAACAAATCAAGATTTACTTATCTGTAAGTTTAAGCATCACAAGCCCTTTGCATGAATACTGAATAGAGTTCGAAGGAGCTCCCATAATCTTAAGATTTGTTTAAAGCCATACATTAGTTTGCTTCAGCTAGAAGAAAACTATTTAGGGATTTCTTCTCATAAAAATGAGTTCAGGCTGATAATATTACTCACGTACACAAATATCTGTTCTAACTGAGCCCTCACATAATATCATGTTAATCAAATGCAAAAAATTACTGTTATTTATGTTGTTTATTATGTCTGTCTCCTGTGGTATACTTCACAAATATACTGTGGAAGCAAGAGGCCTGGGTTGTGGATTTGCGTGGATTTAAAACACTCCCTCCCACACCATCCCCAATTTAATCAGTTTTAAATTAAAGACCTCAAGCTAGTCCCTTCTCTTAGCGGAGTAAAACCATCATTAAATCATTCAGCAACCTGAGCTTGGTCATGGCTATGAGCGGACTGGTCTGGATTGGACCATTCTCCCGCTGCCCTTTACTGTTTAACTGGCAGTATAACTCTACTAATATTTGCAGGAGTCTGAATTGGATCCTTCTAAGCATCAAAAGCCCATTTTCAGTTGTATTAGAGCAATCTCTCCAGTTTGGTCCCTCTAAAAATTTCTCAGGGCTCTGATCTGTGCAGCAACTATAGTCAGTGTAGATGAAATGCATATTACTTGCAGGCATATCCTCTTAGCCTTTGCCCAGAGGTTCACACCTTCTGATGAATGCATGTGAGGCAGCAAGATGGGATCTATTCCTTGTGGGCAGGCAAATGGAGTTGTCAACTTCTTCAACTGCTTTGCATAAGTCTTTCGTGGTTCATACCAGAAAGGTGTGGAGTTTTCTGCTGGACTTTGTACACATGATCTTCAGACTTGTAAACTTATTTAACAGATACTTTGCTTTTCAGTCATGTCAGGCAAGGCTCCTGTGCAGATATGTGAGTTTGGCTGATCGATCAGTTAAACTTGTTCTTATGACTTACTGACTGGGATGATGGCACTTGGTCTTTGGATCACCAGCATCAGTTTTCATCTGCAGTTGTTTTTGGGAAACAAATCACTGGGAGCAGTAGTCCAACATAACACTCTGCTTTCCATAATGTTCATTAGGTGTCTCTGCATGCTGGTGGCTTGTGGGTACTTTAATTGCATGTGGGTACTTTAATTGCACGCTCTGCATGCATTTGTTGAGTGGAGTCCCAGATTTCCATACTGAGTGCAACACTTCAGAACTTTGTGTAAGAAATTCTTGTTACTAAGAAGAACTTTCAGACCACTATATGTCAGTTGCTCTGATTCTTAATTAACGTTGCATTTGTAAGTAGATAATATATACAAAATGGTAATTCTGAGCCCATATCCACCTCACATATTCTTTCCTACCACTGTGCAGCTACTCTGTTTGCAAAGCAGAACTGTAAGAGAAATTATAAGTAAATTAAATATACGGGCATAGTGCCATCTTTTAGCTTTGTTGTTTGCAGCCAAAGCCACTGCTGGATCCCTCGTTAGAGCACTAAGTTTTCTCCAGTTGTGTAACTTGTTCTGTCCTGGATTTGTAAATATGTCTATTTACTATTTGCTGCCAGAATAATTATCCTGCAATTTGACAGTGTCTCATGGGGAGGAATGAGCTTCTCACAACACCAAAGACAGGTTTTTCTGTGTGTGGGCGGGTGGTAATAGGAATAATCTCAATTTCCTTTCCTCCCCTCCCCTTTTTGTGCCCACTCAGCCTTTATCATTGCATTGTTGAATGGCACTTGCAGACCTTCTGACAACACTATATCTGCACTCTTCTAGCCTAACTTATCTTTAAAGGCTGTTTTCATGTTGGCAAGTTTCATTTTCATTAGTTGAGATAGACCTTAGAGTTAAAATGGAAAGCCATCAGATCATAGACAAGTGAATTAAATCCCAACTAGGTCCCATTACCAGAGCTTGCCCTCATTATCTTCCATGCATTTATCTGCATTATATACCTTTCAGATATATTTTTTGAGACACTGCAACACTAAAATGACTTAAATGTCTATCCTGGATGTTTTGCAGAGTTCATTGTGCAAAAACCTTTGCAGGGCTCACATATTAAGGTCTTGTAAAGTGCCTGCCCATGCAAGGAGGTTTAAGCATGCCTAACATAACCTGCAAGCCTATGGGGCAATAGCCTCTTTCATTGTCAGTCAGTGATGGTGCAGCTACCCTTTCTTCACTCAAGACAGTATGTGAGAGAATTCGTGCAGGCAAGAAGAGGTGAAAAATGTTAAAGCTTAAGCAGGTTTAGACATGGATTCTGTTACTGGAGAGAAGTTCTCAACTCCCTGGCTGCAGACAGCTTCAGGAGGAGGCAATCTTGTAGACAACTGTTGGAAAGACTTCACCTATGTGTCTAGAAACAAGCAGTATTGATGTCTTGTGCCTTGCAGGAATATCTACACCCTGCTTCAGCTCCCAAAGGATATATTTAGTGTTAGTATAGCAGTCAAGGACAGTAAGTATCCTCCACTCCTGGTCTTTCAAGCCATGAAGGGCACTTGGCACTGCAGAGGTGACCATTGACTGTTGAACTTGGCTGCATGGATCTAGGACTCTCTTAGCAGAGGGGAGTAACTTTATGTTTTTCCATAGGCTTTTGTGCATATTTTATACTCCTCTCTATACCTCTGGGAAATGTACAGTGCTGGAGGTATAGAGACTTACCTTTGTCAGTGTGAGCAAAGGAGATAAAAATCTGGTGTTACTTTAAAAATTCGTAATCTATGCATAGTGAATTTGAAACTGCTACCTGGAGACAGGTTTGCAAGTCATAGAATCATAGAAAGGTAGGGATTGGAAGGGACCTCTAGAGATCATCAAATCCAACCTCCCTGCAGAAGCAGGTTCACCTGGATCAGGAAGCATAGGAACGTTTCCAGGCAGGTCTTGAAGACCTCCAAGGAAGGAGACTCCATAATGCCTCTGGGCATCCTGTCACACTGCTCTGTCACCTTCACAGTAAAATATTTTTTTCTTATATCTAAATGGTACTTTTTGTTTTCCAGCTTCATCCCATTACCCCTTATCCTGTTGTTAGCTACCATAGAAAAAAGTGCTGCCCCAACCTCCTGACACCCACCCTTTAGATATTTGTAAATGTTAATGAGATTCCCCCTCAGTCTCCTCTTCTTTAGTCTAAACAGCCCTAAGTTCCCGCAGCCTTTCCTCCTAAGGAAGATGCTCCAGTCCCCTGATCATCTTGGTGGCCCTGCACTGGACTCTGTACAGAAGTTCTCTGCTCCTCTTGAACTGGGGAGCCCAGAACTGAACACAAGACTCCAGATGAGGCCTCACTGGGGCAGAGTAGAGGGGGAGCAAAACCTCCCTCGACGTGCTGGCCACACTCTTCTTGGTGCATCCAAGTCCTTGTTATGTTTGTCTACCTTTGGAGAAATTTTCAGTGATTTATTTCAGAATCAGTATGTATTGATTCGCTTCTTACATTCAAGATACAATCTGAAATCTTTATTCTTATTTTTAGAGAACTAACCTAACTTCCCAATATGATTTAAAACACTGAATTGAATTGTACTTTCTGACATGATTTATCATTCCAAGAGCTGATAGAATATCCTTGTCTTGTTAGAACAATGCCTGGTATTTTTTTTTCTTACAGCCAGCATAGCAAAAGGAATACGAGACAGCTTAGCCTATCATGTTTGATTTCATCAAAGCATCATAGAAATACTAACACATTGATCTACGCAATGTTAATATGCACTAAATACGTGATTAAAACACTTCATGTAAATTACCAAGGACCATATAGTGAGTTAGCAGCAGAATAGTTAAGGTTCTACTTCCCTGATATTTGTCTGCTTTGTTTTTCTAGGGACAATCAATATTTTTTTGTATCAATATTTGCATTGTGCTAGAAACAGCAATCAAGGAAAATGCATTATCTTCCAGTTTATGTGAGTGTTTTTCATATTTCACTCAACAGTTTAAGATTGCTTTAAAAGCAAAAAGAATTAGCAACAGACTTCTGTAGGTACACAAGCCCTTTCTGTACTTTCAACCTCCAACTTGGACTTCAGATCATTCATTCAGAACCTGTCTAGAAAACTATTTGGAAATAAAATTTCGGGACCTTTAGAGATCATCAGTCCAACCCCCCTGTAGAAGCAGGTCCATCTTTATCTACTAACAGAGGAAATAAACCAATAAAAGTATGAAAAATAATGCAGATACAACCACCAGGCCTTTGCCCAAGAACAAGTTCTGATTGCAGGGCAAGAAGTGCCATCAGAATCCCTGGGGTCTTCTCAGGTTTTTAGTATTGCTTCCTCATATGAAGGATGCTCAGACTGAAATGTGACTTCAGGTTAGGAGATCTGTTTTTAGGTGTTGACACATGCACTCTCTCAGCTCCCACTGTCAAGAACAGAGGTTGAGTCAACACAGCTGCAAAGCAACTGAAGTGGTGGTGTTCTCAGAGCCAACTGGTTCACCCTCTACCCTCCATGTAAGTTCCATCAGAGATGCTTGGCCAGCTTTCATTCACACCTCCAGAAAGGCCATATCTTCCGACCCTGGGGGCACTTCTAATAACAACAGATATTTAAGGCATTGACACTGCTCAGGCACTTGGCTCACATCATGACATGTAGATATTTGTGCTTAGGAAACTTGATCTTAAACTGAACCCATCCCTGAGATGGGTAGGATCAGGAGGCATTTACAAGGCTCGAATGGAGACTGAATCCATGTGCATGATGTGGCATTGCCCCTGGGAATCTGTGGTAAGCTTCCATCACTCTGCAAGTCCTGAGTTGCTCCATGTTCTTGTGACTTCTCACAGAGGGCTTTAGTACACATATGCACACTCATCTCCTGAGCTATACTCATTCTCGTCTTTGTTTTCTGTGATAAGACACTGGGGCATGATGTGCTAATTTATAGGCTATGGGTCACTTCATTAGCATTTGTATAATGCCTTTTAATCACTTTATCCCTTTCTGCTTCCTTGGATTTTGCTGTCAGATGTTTTAAAAGATGTTGCAGTAAAACTTTATTAATAATTTCTTTTGAAAAATTAATTTTTGTTAACAAGCACAGCACTATACTCATAACAATTATTTGCTCATGCTAAAAATCAAAACTGGTATAAAACTGGTGAATTTGGGAACAAAATTTTTTGAAAAACATTTCCTCCTACTATCCTGATGCCTAGTCTAACTTTTAGAGGATGAGAGGCCCTCTTCAGGAAACATTACAGAATTTCTTCCCTGGAAGACTCAGAGAAAAAAATCTGCAAAATTATTTTTCTCCTCCCCACAGCAGGGAGCTGGACTTTTTAAAGATCCCTTCCAAACCACACCAGTTTATGGTTCAGTGATTCATGAATAAATTTGAAAGTTTATACTAAGTGGAAACCTAAATTGGAGAAGTTAAAAGAACTTGCACCAAGTCCATAAACCAATAAATTACATGAGAATGGAGATAATGAGAGAATTAGATAGATTCTAGACCTGCAAGGACTTGTGTAAGAGGTACAAGATTTCCTTCTTCTGATGGAGATGAGCAAATGTCAATGAATTTACATGGAGTCTCTTAGCTTTTACTAAACCTATGAGAACATAAAGTGAAACAAATTCAAGCATGACCAATGAAGTCTTTTGATGTCATAGAAACCTACAATACAAGGTTAGACCTATTAGTGCAATGACTGTAAATGTTAAGGGTAGACAACTAAAATCACAGCCACTTCAGTGAAAGTGCTCATTTAAGGTATAATTTATTACAGCACAGCAGCAATCTTAAGGATTTCACTAGACATTGTGGCAAATATGTTCAAGGGTCATAAGCCAGAGTTTCTAAAAGTCCAACCTGTAATAATTTAGGCTTGTATAGAAACAGTCATTTAAAGTATTTGACAAACATTAATTAATTAAGCTGTGTAACACCCCTGTGTGAGCCTATGGGTAAGTCATAGCATTCATCTCTCAATTTTACAGAAGGTTAAGCTGAAGTGAAGAGAGATTGATTTGCCTGAGGTCACACAGCAAGTCAGTGGGAAAACTGCAAATAGAATCTGCAGCCTGAAGTTCTCATTTCCCTGTTTTTACCACTTACATTACACTTCCCACTAGTAAAATGAAGGGGAAGAAAGAGGCAGTTGAAGTGAGACTGAATATAGTTAACCCACTTTTCTACATGTGTTCTTGCTTTTTCTGCAGCTTAGGCAAAGGAATAGGCTGTGTTTAAATGATTTGGAATTTTATTCCTTCTCCATCTATCTTTTGCATGCATTCTTTTAAGTGCAAACATTGAAATACTTGATAGCTTCAAAACTAAATATAGCTGGGCAGTAAGAGGCAAGCCTCTTGAGTTTTAAGCATGTAGCTTTACACAGTCAGCCTCCATCCTCTGCAGCTCATGTGATGCTCTGGGTTTTCCCACTGCATGGATGTGATCCTTCAGTGTGTTCATTGCTCATACTTAGCCTGGCTTATGGGCAGGCGGAGAGCTGCACCAGGAGTGTGGGTGGGAGGTGAAGGTGGAGACTGCAGTCCTGTAGTTCTGTATGTTTGCCTTTGCAAGGCACTTCACCAAAAACAAGGACAGAGTTGCAGCTCAGTGCCTCTAATGTTACCTGATGGGCACACGATACCACACACTAGAGCAGCTGGGATTGTGTTGGTTTTGAGTATAGGGCGTGATGCCCCACTAAAAAGTAGGGCTTTAGGCTTTAGGATAAGCAGGTTTTCACTGTTCCTGTCAATAAAAGGAGACTGGGAGGTGTTTGCAGTGAAATAGTAAGAGAGATACAAAGAGGAAGATGTTCCTAGGTGAGATCTTGAAGTGAAGAGATTAAAGCAGGTAAACAGTCGCTCTGGAAGGCTCAGAGGAACTGAGAGGGAAGGCTGTATTTTAATGCTTTGTTTTAGCTTTATATTTAAAGTGATTGGAGTATGAAGACACCTCTTTGTAGGTTGAAGAAAAGGCCAGCAAGCTATTATTGCTAATTCTTTATAGATTGCCACAAGGTTTTCCTTAACTTACTCTTACATTGCCTCAGGAAAGTGTCTGATTTGTATTTCTTGTTCTTGGGCTTCTTAATGGACCACACTCTGATGCCTTGCACAAAAATAAACCAATTTACAATTACTGCATCTTTCAGGTATGGCTCATCAGCCTACCCCTAAGGTAAGAATGATATCTAAGACTCACACCACCACTCAGTGAAGCTCAGTGGGGTAAAAGAGGGGAAATGGTGGGAGAGGCATGACACCAGCATGAGACATTTATTGTGCTTGGAGGTCACATCAGTTCATGAGGACATGCTACATGTCCAGCCTATACTCAGCACAGGTAGAATCAGTTGTGTATTTTTCCTTTGGAAGCAGTTGGAAAATATATAACATACCCTGGAGGACAAGCCCTGTACAGGTATGTGCCTCATAATGACGGGTTCTGCATGGTATGGGGTTGGAAATTAATTTGAGGAAGGGAGAAATGATGTCTCTAACAATCCATGGTGAGCAAGAGAGCAGAAATTCCCAGTGTAAAGAGGCTGATGCAGATGTTCTTGTGCTGAGTTTGATGTCAGGTGTGCTATAACAACAAAGTTGTAATTTGCCATGTGACTGCAGGTGTTGGAAAGTAAATTACGAAATTACTTTTCAAAAGATCAGATCTTTGGGGTATAAATGGTGAACAATGTGCATTAGACAAACCATTTCCTTCCTGTCCTTCTCCTTTCTTTGGATGGCAGCTAGGGCACCTCGTCAGGTATGCTGGGGAGATGTGCTCAGCATGTAGTTTTGAGGACCTTTACAACATCAGCTGTGTTTTAAACTGATGTGAAGAGCCTCTCATGTTCCTGTCAAGCTGCTGGTACCTCACTGGAGCTGTGCTGATCTTTGTCTGTGATACAGAGAAGGATGTGCTGTGTGTGTGAGAGCTCTCCTGCAAGTGCAAAATCATCTCTTTGTTATGACATATCTGATTATGAGACATATATATACAATCCACATTCCCCTTCTCTTTTCCTGCTCAGAAGATGATGTTTTATTTCTTTTTAAAAACAAATTGCTTTCACCAGAAAATATTAAGAATTTCAGGAATGTATAGGAGGGGTTACAGTCAGTGAACTGAACCCATAGACAGCTGTGATCAATCCTGAGGCCATTCTTTGAATCATAGAATCATAGAATGATAGGGATTGGAAGGGACCTTTAGAGATCATCTAGTTCAACACCCCTGGAGAAGCAGGTCCACCTAGATCAGGTCACACAGGAACATGTCCAGGTGGGTCTTGAAGACCTCCAAGGAAGGAGACTCCACACTCTCCCTGGGCAGACTATGCCAGGGCTCCATCACCTCAACAGTAACAGTTTTTTCTTATGTTTAAATAAAACCTTTTGTGTTCCAGCTTCAACCCATTGCCCCTTGTCCTGTTACTAGATACAACAGAAAAAAAGGGATGCCTCAGCCTCCTGATACCCACTATTTAGATATTTCTAAGTATTAATAAGACCCCCCCCAGTCTCTTCTTCTCCAAACAGCCCCAGTTCCCGCAGCCTTTCCTCATAAGGAAGATGCTCCAGTCCTCTGATCATGTTGGTGGTCCTGCACTGGACTCTCTCCAGAGGTTCTCTGTCCCTCTTGAGCTGGGGAGACCAGAACTGGACACAGGACTCCAGAGGAAGCCTCACCAGGGCAGAGTAGAGGAGAAGCAGAACCTCTCTCCCTGTGACCTGCTAACCACACTCTTCTTGTTGCATCCCAGGATTCCATTGGTCTTCTTGGCCATGAAGGTACAATGCTAGCTCATGGTTAGTTTATTATCAATCAGCACTCCCAGGTCACTCTCTGCAGAGCTGCTCTCCAGCAGGTCAATTCCCAGCCTGTACTGCTGCATGGGGTTATTCCTCTCCAGGTGCAGGACTCTGTATTGCTTCCTAACTCACCCCACGGTTTCTGTACTTTCACTAAGGCTCTTTAGCTATCCCTGGAGCAACTACTGACACATGTAGTATAAGAAGCCGTGGGCAGTGCTATCATACTGCGCTGCAGTATGGGGGCTGCAGATCTGATCAAATGCCATAACTTGACCCCTTTGCCTTCTGCACAGCCCTAACTGCTTCTGCTCCACCATGCATTGGAACAAAAAACTTGAGACAGCAAGATAGGGTGCTAATTTTTTCCAGTTTTTAGAGTTTCAGCAAGCTGAGTGCTGCTGGAGGTATCTGAATGGGGTGGCCTATGCCTAGGCTGCTGAATATCTGCAGCTTCAGCAATGCCTGCAGGTACAAGACATACGCTCTAAGCACTAGATCTTCCATTTATGTGCTCCCAACCAGTTTATGCACTTCTGTGGTGGAAAAGCCTATATAAAACTAATCTGACAGATGATTATAGAATCACATGATGCATTCTTTTCTGGTCCTGGTGGGGTATACAGTATTTCTCTCCATATTCTATGGAAATTGGTTTTGGAGCTGGGGAATTATATAACCTGATTTTTTTTCCTGTCATTTTTGCCTCAGAGATGAAAATATACCTGCAGTTTTGATTTTGTATTTTACAGACAAATTTTGACTTCTTTTTTCCTAATTATCTCTACTTAAAGAAATAATATCTTGAGCATTTGAGCATCAAACAAAATCACACAATAAACACATGATATAACCAAGCAGTTTTCCAGTATTGAAATCTCTAGTGCAGCTGTTTTAAGTGCATGCTGGAACCATTTAAATGCAAGTCTCCTCATAGCTTCTGTGACCCACAGTGGGGCTGCACGATCTTCCGACAGGATCAGAAATGCACAGTAATAACTGTTAACTGCTGCACAGAAACAAGGGAAAATCTCTCCAATAATGGCTTTGCATCCAACCCTCCACACAATGAAGAAAGTCTCTTCCCGAAGGTATTATGTTATTGTTGTCCGTAAATAACGTTCCCAGTCTCTGATGGCTACACACAGAACAAAATACGGTGCTGAAAACAGCTGAATGTTTGTATTTAAGCTTAGAGGAAATGCACTTGATACAAGCCATCATTTATTTTTTTTCAAGGGAAATTATCATTTTTTGAAAGGTCTGTTTTGAAGCAGAAGAAGCTGCCTTGTCCTCTTAGTGCTTCCTTAGGTGTCACTTTTAAACACTTAGAAAAATTAACTTTCTGTTTACATAGTTCTATTGGAAAAAAATCCTGGGACAGATTCAGCTATTTACCTGGTTGTCTGGAGGTGCAAAGCAGCCAGTGTGTGCTCATGATCCTGCTCAGTCCCAGATTGTGCATTGATCTGAAGGCCTTGGATAGCATGTTTAACACGAAACCTTGCTGCAGGATTTGGGGTTTGCTGCTCCATTCTGCTGCTGATGCTGAAGCTTCAGAAACAGAACGTGCAGACCTGAGTGCAGAATGTACTAATTTAGTCCACTATGCTCACTTTCAACTATGTTTCTGTGCATTGCTGAACCTGTCTCACAGTTTCTTTTCTTGTTCCATTGGAAACACAATTAACAGCCATAGGTGTTAACCCCAACATATTGCCAATGGTGAATGCTCAAATCCACACTGAGGTGCTTATTTATGAATAAAAGATTAGAATATATATAGGAAAAGCTTTAGTAATGCACTCTATATCATCACTGAGCAGGCTCAAATACTAACTTTGCTGTCTGCCTTAGGGTTTTTGTTTTTCACATAGAGAGGGCTGCAGTAACTACTTTGTCTTCTCTGTGCACAGCAATCGATGTTGAATATTTTATTATCTCTGGATTTTGGACAGCTGCCTTTGAGGCAGATATTCCTAGCTGAGAAGTTTGGGATAGCTCTGATTGTATTTTTGGTATATTACAACAACAAACCCCAATCATGATACTGCTGTACAGCAAAGCCAGAAGTACTGAAAACCACGTTTTTTTTTTCATACATATAAATAACTATTGCAGAGGTCATTAATTAATAACCATTTAGCTATTTACTACATGTAGAGAGTTACAGAGGCTGAGGTTTGTTTTGATAAAATAATATCATTTTGCCAGGCACACACCTGCTTTGTAATGGTTGCTGCCCCAAAGAATTTCCAACCTAGATGCCCAAAGAATCATAGGACCATTGGATAATTCAGGTTGGAAAGGACCTCAAAAAGTTATCTAGGCCAAATGTAAGGGATTTGCTGAAACTCTAGAGTCAAGACAGGTTAATAACAGTATTTCGTGCTGCCTACTTTGGTACATGTTCTATCAGAGTAGGCTGCTTTTAATAGATTTAGGAACATTTATCATCTGTAGTCATTTGGCAGAGAACTGCTTCCCTGCCTTGCATTGCACTGTTTCACTGCCTGCATGGAACAGAGAACTTATCCTGTCCTTCTGCAGTATCTCTTGCTGTTGGGTTGTGTCGTGGTTTAGGCCCATTCAGGGAACAAAAGACCACGATTAGCCTCAAGTACCGAAGACTTAAGGATTGCTAAAGGGCAGGGAGAGCTTAATTGCCGCTTAAGGTGCAGGACAAAACAGACCAGGCTACTCGGCTTGGGGAAGAAAACAGAAAACAATTTAATACCAACTAAAACATAAAACCCC
>WBNH01006210.1:0-122029 GCA_013401255.1 Urocolius indicus | reverse complement strand
TGTGGAGGCTCCTTCTCGAGAAAGAGAGAGGTTTCTCTCGAGAGAGAAAGGTTTTCTCGAGAGAGAGGTTTCTGAACCTACCTGGACACTTAACTGTGCTCCCTGATGGAGAGGAAGTTGCTTTAGCAGGGTTTGGGCTGGATGAGCTCTAGAGGTCATTTCCAACCCCCATCATTCTATCATTCTATGATAAAGAGTACTACTTTGTGTGGACAGCCAGGGCAGGGATGCCCTCCTCAGATGAGGGAGGCTCACCAGTGATGGTTAATTTAGCAATAATACTGCTATAAATCAGGAATGATGATGGGCCATACTCACTTCCTTGACTTGCACACACTTCTCTGTCTCGCCATAGGAGTGGGGCTGTGGCCTGCGGCTCCGACGGGCTCTCTCCACGGGAGGAGGCCGCTCTGACTCAGTGCTGCTCCTCAAGGTGACCGCCCGCCGCGGCCTCGCTGAGGGGATCTCGGCAGAAGAGGTGTCTGTCTGATCATCTCGCAGCTCCGAGCTGGTTTCCTCACTTCCCGTCTCGTCCTCCATCGCATCTGGCTCGTCATCTTCGCTCTCCTGCACAAGGGACCATCAGAGAAACAGCATCAGAAACAGAGAGCAGAGAAACATGCCCATCTGGAGAGCTGGGCATGAAGTTCAACAAGGACAAGTGCAGAGCCCTGTATCTGGGAAGGAACAACCCCAATGCACCAGCACAGGCTGGGGATTGACCTGCTGGAGAGCAGCTCTGCAGAGACACACCTGGGAGTGCTGGTTAATAATAAACTAATCATGAGCCAGCAATGTGCCCTCGTGGCCAAGAAGGCCAATGGCANACTGTTTGAGTGAGGGAGCCCTGGCCCAGGCTGACCAGGGAGGGTGTGGAGGCTCCTTCCTTGGAGGTCTTCAAGACATGCCTGGACGTGTTCCTGTGTGACCTGATCTAGGCGGATGTGCTTGAGCAGGGGGGTTGGACTAGATGATCTCTAAAGGTCCCTTCCAAACCTACCATTCTATGATTCTATGATCTGGCCTCGGAGATTAATACAGGAGCAAATCAAAAGGCCTTGGGTCAAACTGCAGACATGTGCCCATGCCAGCCCAGGGTAACATTTATTTTAACTGTATTATCTCATTTTCATTACAGTGCTAAGTAGATTAGCTCTCAATTTAGATTTGTTAAAAAAAAAATCTAAGAGGAAAAAAAAACCCACACGGTGGACAAAACCCTTCTGTGTTTGTAGCAAAAGGTCAATGGCAATAACTCATCTGGCATGAAAGATTGCTCTGTTGGGCTTGCATCTCCCTGCAGATGCTCAGGACAAAGGGAAAAGGGAAATACTGAAAGGATAAAATGAAACCCGGGTTGCTGGAGATGAAATGACATCAGAACTAGACTTGAATTTAAACCTTCACCTTGCTTCAAACTGTCATGGCTGTCACCAGTGTTGAAAAGAAGGAAACTCTGGTGGCTTATAAAAAGATCTAGATGCACAAGTGCATGCTCATACCTAATTTCTCAGCCTGCATTTGTGTAAAACCCAGGACAGGGGATTTCACCCAGATTTCCCTGCTTTCAGCTCAACATCTGACTGCTGAAGCACAAATTTCCATTTAAGGGGTATTACACCATATTCTTGTTACTTCTGCCACACAGAGCTTGCAAACACATATCAAGTGACAGAAAACTGCGTATTTTGAACTTTATATACACATGTAAGAGCAGCCCAAATGGCTTCAACAGCTTAGCGCTTATCAAAGTGTGAGAATGCATCCAAGCCATATGCTCAGGTCTTAAGTGAAACAGCAATTTCAGCCAAAGTTAGTTAAACTGGCTGAAAGGCTAAGAAACTTTGCTAATGGTTGATTTAGGTTTAACATGAGTTTAAATTCTTTTGAAGCAGGTATAATCTAAGGAAATGAAGCAGAACTACACCTAAACGAGGACCAAGGCATGAAAATGCAAGCAATCAACTGAAAGATGACTAAAATCTCCTCCTCTAGCTGAAGTGGAGGGAATTTAAGTAAATCACTTCTATTTCACGTTGCACAAAGCAGCAATCACTGGAACAGCTGAGGAAAGAAAGCCACACATGAACTTTGTCATTACTATCATGGGAAAACCACCTGGGAATGGTCAGCACAGAACTGCTCCAAGTTTTATTTGGACTTAAGTCTCTGCTGAAGCTTCTGTCATATCACACAGCATATTGGAAAGATTGAGGCCTCAAATACCATAGATTTGGGACACAAACCATTTGCTTGTATTCTAAAGCTTCTAGAACTTCTATTGCTTGATGCCTGGACCTGTTCCTATACGACCTAAGTGAACCTGCTTCTGCAGGGGGGTTGGATTAGATGATCTCTAAAGGTCTCTTCCAACCCCTACCATTCTATGATTCTATGTCATGAATCAAACGGCCCATGAGCTGTTATTAGTTATTGTAATACTTGTAAGATCTTAGATATGGATCACAGACCTTCACTTTGCTAGATGCTGGTGCAAAGCATTATACAGGCTCATCTGCCTGCCTAGTGGCTTGTAAGGAAGCAAAAGAAAACAAGTTAGCAAGTGAGCATTATGAAGTTGGAAGCAAAAACTCTGTTAACTTTAGAATGGACAAGAATGCAAGTCCACAAAGTATTCCAGTAAAACTAGTCTGAACAGAGTAGCAATGGGGGATGCAAAATGGAACTTTTGAAGACCAAAAAAAAAGCACCAAGGGGCTTTTGCTGATGGATCCCAGTGACACACGCACCTCTCCAGAGCCTGCAGCACTCAAATCAACGGCTGACGACCTTCTTTTCTTCTGCACAAACATGGATTTCCGCCTTTTCCTGCGTCTGGCTGGCTTGACGTGACCACTTTTCATGTTGTTATTTTCCCCAAGTGGTGGCTTAATGATTTTTTTCCTCTTCCCATAATAATATGCTGGATGGAGGAATGAAGGAAAATACCCATTAAAAACTTTAACCACTAAGAGAAGAAAACTTTGGCATCCTCCTTGCTACTGACTCAGTATGCACTCTAGGTGTACTTTTATGAGAAGCTCTAAAACACATTGATTTGGAAGAAAAAGTCCAGTGTAAATATAAAATGTCATCTTGGACTAGCACAGGGAGTTACAGCTCTTATATATACACATTTATGGGTGGATGAGTGAGGAGCTCAGAATTTAACCCTATAGATGTACTTAGTGAAAGCTTCTACTAAGCCAAGCAGTGATTTGGAGGGTGACAGGCAGGCACGTTTCAGCTTTGATCTGATGTCTTTCTGCAGGAGTTAACAGTCTTAGATAACTCCAATTTCAGTCACTAATGTTTTAGCAAGAAGGCCAATGGAACTGCTGGAGAGACCCCCATGCAGGGCTACCAAGATGCTGAGGAGACTCAAGCAGCCTCTCTGATGAGGAAAAGCTGCATGACCTGAGGCTGCAGCCTTATCTGGAGAAGAGAAGGCTGAGAGGTGACCTTATCAGTGCTGATCAATAGCTAAAGGGCAGGTGTCAAGAGGACAGGCCAGTCTGTTTTCTGTGGTGACCAGTGGCAGGACAAAGGGTAATGGGGACAGGATGGAATACAGAAAGTTCCATTGGAACACGATGAGAAATTGCTTTGGTGCTGAGGTGAGGGAGCCCTGGTCCAGGCTGCCAAGGTAGGGTGTAGCGGCGCCTTCTTGGGAGGCTTCCAAACCCACCTGGACATGTTCCTGTGCCTCTTAATCAAGGAGAATCTGCTTTAGCAGGGGGTTGGGCTGGATGAGCTCTGCAAGCCCCTTCCAGCCCCATCATTCTGGGATTCTGTGACTTATCTGATTCCATGTTCAGCAGAGTGGAAAGGGCCAGCTTTCCTGAATTCGGTGTTTGCTCAGTGCATGAAGGAATGAGGTTTGATTACCCTCGAGTACTTCATGGACAAAGTTCAAGGCTGTGAGAGCCCTGTGACCTTATGTTAGGGGCTTGAATTGATGTGTTTTGGTATCATCCTCTGGGGCTGACAGATACTCTGCCCATCACCAGGTAGGGTATATGGGGAATAACTGTCACTTTGCACTTGTGTCAAAGTTTGAAACTGAACTGAGCATTTTATAAAATCAATGGAGTTTTGAGGAACAATTCATCCAGCCACATACAACCACCAGCTCTGAGGTAAGACAATCTCAGCTGGAGCTCCCCTAGCTGTACTCCTCCAGCTCTCCAATGACACCTAGGAGTCTTACTCAGGCGTAAACTTGGGCAGAAAAACATGTTCAGTGATCTGAATCTCTCACTGAGCCAATTTCTCCTACTCTGGCACCAAACAGAAGCCACTTTGTTCAATCATCTGAGTTTCTTACAATCTTTGTAGGAGGACAGTATTCATTTCCATTTTCCAGACCCATTTAAATAATATCAGAGACAATAGTATCAGATAACAAAAAGTGCTGTACATATGCCTAACTTCAGCCTTCCTGAACAGGTAAGAACATGTTTAAATATTAAACACACTAAGTAGAAAGAGGCAGTGTGTTACCAAACTGCATCCAGCATCTCGGCACTATGACTGAGCTGTGCAGGTGCATATGCCAGAAACTCTTCACTGAGTAGGTCAGGATTCACCTCACCTAACAAAGCTGCCTCAGATGTAGCCATTTAAATATCACTTGGCCACCACAGGTTCCTTTCATGTGCTCCTTATATTAACTTCACATATGAAGTCAAGACTTTCAAAGAGTAATGACTTTCAAACAGATATATTAGACTGGAGTGAGAGGGACAGTTTTCTGGAGAAGCCTGTTTCTTTGCACAGAATACTAAGGGATCCTGGCCATGACTAAGTAACTGTTCTTAAGTCAGTATTAATGTATTACTCTTGTTCTTCATCACCAATTCATGCATAGTCTCCCACTGTTCTGACTCCCAGATAGCAAGAAGAAACGTTCTGGCCAATACTCACTGTACTTGGTTTTTGTATGAATGGAGCAGTTCTCTGGGCAGACTTCAGCCACCAGAACAGGACTGAACAAGTTGGGGCAGCACTCCAACTTTGCACAGACTCTTCTGCAGAAATCCGCTACCTGATCTGATGTCCTCACAATCTTAACAGTTGCCCTGTATGTCTTCCCTCTGTACCTAGGAAAAGAGTACAACAAAACTCTGTGTCACCAATCACTCAATCTCCTTTGATGCTACAGTCCAGGCTCTCAGCTCTGTTAGAGATACATGCCCTAACAACTTTTGGGAGACTGTCTCTCTGGGGAAGGCAGGCAGCAGGTCTCTGGGGAAGGCAGGTTTAGCAGCTCCGTTTCAGATGGGCTTGAGGAAAGAAATGATCCTGGAATCAGAGGTTTGAACATGACTTGGGGAGGAAAGTACGTGCAGATTGGATATATCTGTAGATAAGGTAAGAGATGGAAAGTATCACAGTAGGCTTGGTGAAGATATTACACAGGACAGCGTGCTCATATTACAAACAGATGGAAAAGTCTGGCAGAAGGATACAATCTCTCCTCATATACTGATCTGCAACAAAAAGCTTATATGCCTTGGAGGGCGTTCAGGTCACCATCCTGTATGTGGGCTGCACTGGAGGCTGTCTCTGTAAGCCTCTAATGCACCTTTGGTCTCCTCCACTGCCATCTTTTTTGATCTTCTGTGTTGTCATCTCTATTGAGGCAGCTCTCACCTCATGTTCCAGCTCACAAGAAGCCCACAGCTCTGTTGTGCCAGCTGTGGTTGTATGTGAGTGAAACTGGATTGTCTGCACCACTATGAGATGTGTGCAGTACAAGACCCGAGGAACTGATCAGGAGTCTCTTGAGTCATTTAACATGTCTGTGAGAACGGGCCCTAAGAACTGTGATTCCTGCAGGGACAGCTTAGAGCAGATGCCATTAAAGGTTTGTTTCAAATTTGTTACTCATGTGCTACTAAAACATTTATTTCTCTGTTGTATATGAAGTGTTTCTGAGTGATAAATGGCTAAGAAAGATACAGTTTACATCCCTGCTGTAATACATTGTAGATGTGAACTCTGAAAAACCAATTATCCCCATAATTTATTAAACAGCAGCACTAAGCTATTGTAAACAGTGAGATAAGGTTTCTAAAACATCCCTTGCACATCCTGAGGAATGCAACACAGGAGACAATCATGCTAGCACCTGGCGCTAAGGCATTATAAATGTGCTTAGAGGAGAGAAAAGCAACACCAAAAGAAAAGAGGGATAGAAGGTGAAAGAAAATTACGGGATGGGAGGCAATGCAGGACAAAAGATAAAGGAGAACTATTTCACTGTGAGGGTGAGAGAGCACTGAGCAGGCTGCCCAGGAAGGGTGTGGAGGCTCCTTCTCTGGAGGTTTTCAAAACCCCCCTGGACATGTTCCTGTCTAACTTGATCTAGATGGACCTGATTTAGCAGGGGGGTTGGACTAGATGATCTCAAAAGGTCCCTTCAAACCCCTAACAGTCTGTGATTCTATGATCAGGAAAAAGGAGACAAAGCATTTGTGAGTGCATTTAAGACCCACAGTTCTCTATCAGTGATTCAGCTACTGATAGTCAGATATGAAAGAGGAAGATGAGGAGAAGGTGAGACAAAGGTGACATGACCAAAGAGTTAAAATACACAGTATGAACATGCACTCAACTCCCTCCCTCTGAAGGTTTCACTGAGCTGTGCAAAGCAGTTGAGAAACCACATTTTGCTGCTCTGCCTCTCAAAAGCTCTATATGGAAGAACTGGGGTATGGGAGAAGGATTTGAAACCGAGGGACACAAAAGTGTTACAGAATTGATCCAAAATATCACCTCACCACAAAACTCTTCCAGAACCTCAAGGAGCATTTCTGCAAGGCACCAGGCTCTGATACCCCACTTGGCACCTGATCGAGGACCCCAGGTCACGATGCCAATCCTGGACTCATTGATCCTTCTTAATTAAATATTTATTTAATCAGACAACTCTTCATGCACCTCAACAGACCTAGCCAGATGATGTAAAATGGAAAAAGTGTTCCTTCCAGTGTTCTGTTAGTCCAGTTTGTCTGTGAAACAGCTGCACATGCACGGTGGCTAAAGAGGCTTTGGCCATACCCAACATTAAAAGAATAAATTCAACAGCCATTTAAATAGATTTGCTTATAAATGTTTCACATTTCTTCTCAGTCTGTTTGAAAAGGTTCCTGCCCTTACTACTTCTCCAGCAGCCAATACATCTAATATCTAATAGGTCAGTAAGTCTGAGGCTGCAGAATTTCTCTGTGTTACCTTCAACTGCACCCCAAAAAACTTGGACTAAAGTATCACTTCCAGAAAAGCATCAGCCTCCCCTCAAGGGTCTCCACACTAGATGATTCCTGGCAGTGGGAGCAACTGCACCTATACCACATGAGCTTATGTCTCATTTTATGTCTGGATGCGTCTAGATTTAACTTACATTTATTTGTCCTTGTTCTGACTTTCACCACTAGGATGAAAAGGCTGCATCTGGTTTTGCTTCCCTGAAAAAGCCCTATAATCAAATTGCCTCTTGATCTTCTTTCTTATAAGCTTTAAGAAAGCTGCCTGATGGGTATTATTCAAGGATGGCTGACTTTTTCTAACTGTGTGCTTCCCATTGTGTTTGGCTGCCCAGAAAGGACCCATTGTACTAAAGTGCCTGGTGAAAGGAAAAAGATGAAACTAGGAAAATGAACAACTGACTGATTTCAGTCTGGTTTGAATGCAACACACATAATAATTAAGGGAATGGATGGCAAAACGGAGATCAACACGACTGCAGCAATCAGTCTCAATAATTCAAGGTGTTAGTGCTGGCTGCAGTAATATTTCTTACATTATTTTGGCCTTGGCAGCACCTCTTTCAACTGACTATAAACTGGGTTCTACTAACATTTTCCATATTCCTCACACACTGAAGAGCTTTAACACAAATACCACCAAACGCAACCTGAGCTGTTCTAGGACAGCCATGTGGAAAGAATTCCTTTGGATATTAAAAAAAAACAAACCCTTTTCCATTAGCATCACTTAAAAATCACCAACTACTGATACTCCTGTTGATGTTTTCATACTAGGAGTCCTATCTTTACAACCACCTGTAAGCAGTAAGTAACCTGCATGCACAGCATGGCACTACTGGAAAACAGCCATGTTAAGCACAACATTTTCAGCTTGCTTAAAAATCCCTGCTCTTTTAAAAATGCATCTTTTTCATCCAAAGCCAAAGAACTCTCTTTTTTCCTCTCTCCCCTTCTCTGCCCTCGGATCTCCAAAACTGAAGAAAACCTTATGGCTGAAACTTATTTCCATGTAATATATACTCGGGATCTTTGCTCATCCATCAACTAATAAGCACTTTGCTGGCATTATCATTCTTCTGTTGAAACTTCCTTTAGTGATAAAATAGAACAGAGATTCATGAGCACAGAATGTCTTCTAGGAGTTCCAGTTAGGGACCATTGTGTGCTGACACAGAAAGTCTTTTCCTGATGACACTTCAAACAGCAAGAACATAGAGACTACAAGTCTCATCATAAGGGTAAAGCCCATAGTTCTGGTGATTCTTGTGACTAGTTAGAACAACTTGGTGGCTGAAAGACTCCATTGCCTTTTGGGGAACAAAACCTTATATCTATTCTTTTTCAAGAAATTTCCAGATTAAAGTTTGCCAAACACAACAAATTATCCTATTTAATCATACAGTGACATTTTGTACCCATGAATACAGGACTCAGAAAGTGTCCTGGAATCGTTCTGGTTGTAAGGATATGTCTCCTTATATCTCTTCCTGATTACAGAAACAATCATTGATTGCAACCCTTTGAGCTCAGTTGTACAGTCAACTTTCCACTCATGCATCATGTTCAATCTGCATCTCTACAGCTTGGCTACAAGGATACCTATGGGAGACTGTGTCAAAAGGCTTGCTAAAATCAACATAAATAACAGTTCTTCCCTCAATCACCAAATTTTTTATCCAATCAGGCACAACTCACCCTTTGTAAATCCATGATGGTTCTTGCCAGTCATCGACTGGTCCTGTATGTTCTTGGAAATGGCTTCTGGGAGGATTTGCCCAATAATCCTCCCAGGAACATTAGGCTAACAGCCTGTAGTTACCTGGATTCTCCTTCCTGCTCTTCTTGAGGAGGAGTGTGATGTCTGCTTTTTTCCAGACATCAGAAAACTTCCCTGATTAGATCAAATTTCAAACTTGACAGTGAGTGACCTTGCAATGCCACTGGCTGGTCCTCTCAAGCAGAGCTGGCTCCATCCCATCTGGTCCCATGCACTTGTGCATATTCAGTGTCTCTAGCTTCTTTTCCATTTACTATGGGCTTCACTCCCTCAAATAGTAACAGTGATCCAGGAGGGCTGAGAGCAACCCTTGCTAGCAGAGGCTGAGGCAATATGACTTTGGACACCTCAGCATTCATCTATTACAAGTAAAAAGCAGTCTTCTAAAGCATCTGCAGCAAAAAAGACTTTGTCTAAAATGCAGCATAAATAAGCAATGGTGTCTGTGATGAGGCTAAATATTCCTAGTGTCCAGCTACTGGATTTGGGCAGCTCTCAAAATGTCACTTAATGAAGGAGTACAAGAATAATCATCTTTCTTATTTTGATTAACTGGGCTTCATTAATATTGACCCAGGAGACAACTCTCTGTGCACACTGCTTATGTCCAAAGTCCTGCAAAAATGGGCAAGACCTAACAGCTCCATTTAGAGCCATTAGAAATGAAAACTCTTAAAAAGCACAAAGTCCCTCAAGCACTATTTGAAAATCTGGGAATCCAAATCTAGATGTAGGTGCTGCAACTAAAGCACCAAAACTATAAGGGTTGAATACCTACAGCTTCATCTGTCCCTCATGGGAATTCAGAGGATGAAGCCTGACATTTCTAACCCATCATGACCACTAAATCACGTTTGACTGTTTTCACAGAGAGCCAGCAGCGCTGATAGGAAGCGACCGCCATCACGCATTGCACACACATCTCCTCAGACAATCTCAGTTGTTCCTCCGCTTTGCAAGGCTAGTGTAATTCATTCTGCTCTGGTCACCCACGACAGCAGGTTGCCCTAGGAAGGAGATAATGCATTCCTGGGAAGTGCATGATTTGGCATTTGGGCCAGTGGGGGAAAAAACAGCCTTCTCTTCATCCTCTTCCTCCCTCCCCTTTGCTCTATCCTACCGTAGTCGTCACTGCTAACAAACAACAACATTGTCAAGATCCAAGGAGTTGTCAGTTTACATCAGAAGAGAGGCAATGACACGACATGTCACGGTACAGCACAGACGCTCAGCTGTAGAGCTGTCATCATTAGCAGCCAGACACCACTGGCGACGGTGTAGCTGGAAGTCAGTCAGTGTAGACAGGCGTCTGCTCATTACCAGGCCCTGTTTAAGATTCTGGAGCACAACTGACTGTCACACCTGATGTGTCATGTGCTGTTTGTGCATAACAGGGCATCTGACTTTGTGTTTTATTTTCTGCTTCTGCACAACTAAATGCAATTAGAACTCCAGTATGATTGCTGGAAGCAACTCAAGCAAACTCAGGAATGAAAAAGAACCAAGTCCTAGGGTAGCCAGGCAGTCTTAAGGTATAAGCTAGAACTTAAGTGGTTCCAAAGAAACACAAGGAAGAATTTCTTCCCTGTTCAGGTGAGAGAGCACTGGAAGGGGCTACCCAGATGGGTTGTGGAGTCTCCTTCTCTAGAGACATTCCAAACCCATTTGGAGAAGTTCCTGTGTGACCTACTCTAGGTGGTCCTGCTCTGGCAAGGGGACTGGACTGGATGATCTTTCGAGGTCCCTTCCAACCCTTAAGATTCTGTGATTTTGTGATATCAAACCTCTGCCACTCACTCTTAAAAGTACTCAAACTACCCAAGCTATGATCACCGAGCACTGCTCTGTGAACAGAGCTCCAAGTCCAGACACCAGACAGCTACAGCAATGAGGTACTGTCCACTCCTATAGAGTCCTGTCTGCTCAGGAGCCAGAAGACAAAGCCACACTAAATGAGAACATAATGCTATGCTCAAAAGTCACTCCAAAACCTGCTGTCCCAGATCTGAGCTTGTAATGATCCACCTTGTCTTCTCAAAGTTGAAAGATGCTGCTTGACTCACTGAAGAGCTGAAGTTGCTGCCTCCTGAGGTAGCCATCATACAGGAACACACATACAGCCTGTGGCCAGCTGAACATAAAACACAAAAGCTCCTTGCTGAAAAGAGTGGTATACTTCTATCTGGCAGGCTATGAAGGTATAAAGTATATCCCAGCAGGTTGGCTGCCCTGCTAAATAGATGGGAAGAAGACAGAGATGCAGGAATGAGTGGGTAGAAGCATCATGAGGGAAAGTCATGGGGATGGAGGTGCTCATTACAGTACAATTAGCACATCAGGTAGCATAAGTGGCTGATGTCATCTGGGCGAATGGTAATCTCTAGGGACCCATGTACTCATAACTCTGTTTGTCTTCCTGGTGTCAGCAGTGTCTAAAGTTGTGGTGGACTCGGCTGTGGACAGAGCTGACTATCAAGGATAGGACATCCCTCCGCCTGATGGTCAGTTAAACTTTTCCCAGGCTGTCTTACATTAGAAATAAGGATTACAGCAGCATTATGAATTAGATCCTGCTACTTTTGCACAAGGTGGATCCCTACACTCAAATGAGAAAGCACAACAAGTCCAGTTTTGGATGCTACTAACAGGAAAATTGCCCCTAAGTTCAATTCTTTGCAGGTCAGGATGGATATTAAGATGGGGCATTAAAACTTGATTTTAACAACTGCTATGTATCTGTAGGAGTGCATTAGCTAGTGTTTGCTAGCACAAGAAAGCAAAGAAGCAAAGAAAACCAGGTCAAGGACAGTGACTTGGTTTTAATGAAAATGTGCACGCTCAAGGATGACTTTTAGATTTCCATCCACAAAATTTCCATTGACAAACACAAAAACATCACTTTCCACATGGGTGAGAGCAGCAAATTAAAAGAAGGATTTTCTAGTCGTTTTTTTTCCTTTCTATTTGCAATCTTCCTTTAGAAAAGCAGTTTCTGAGTATGCAGAACAAAAGGTTCGCAATTCTCTCACTCAAACAGAGCACACATGAACTTTCTGAAATATCTGCATGCCCAAAGATCAAATACAATAGCAATCAATAGTGCTGTATTTGACAGTCAGTCATTTCCAATAACCAAGAGAAAATTGTTTTTACTTGAAAAGGAGAGAAAGAATTCAGTACCAAGGGTGAAAGTCACTGCAGTTAACTTCAGTACTCAAAAAGTCAAGGCAACCAATTAGCCAATGGAGAAAACTGTCTTCAAAGAACTGCTTGTTAACATCCATCTTTAAGTGGGAAGAACTGCACTTTGGAAGGACTCTGGAGAGAGCTTAGGTAAAACAGCCCACCTTTCAGATAGACAATGGCTGTTGAAATACATCCCAAGTGTAGTGCCCACTACATAAAGACATAAACGGGCACATTTTGACATTGGAAAGGGAAATTGTGTCTTTTTTTAGATGCAGTTTTCTTAAGTGTTGTTTAAAAGATAATTGAATCATATATAGTAGAAAGTCCTCAGATCTTGATATGAATCACAGATCTGTTAGTATTTTTTCATAATCACTCTCCTGCTTACAAATACGTCATGGAAACAGAATCTGAAGGGTTGGAAGGGACCTCAAAAGATCATCCAGTTCAACTCCCCTGCCAGAGCAGGACCACCTAGAGTAAGTCACACAGGAACTCGCGTACCAGTTGGGTTTGAAATGTCTCCAGATGTCCCTGATATTTTGCTTGCATCTTTTTATGCCACTTGTCCTCACCAGGTTTTCCTGCACTAGAGTGACAGGCTCAATATTAACAGCAGTAATACTCCTATATTTAGAAAGTCAGGAATGGAGTTAATGCAATAATAGCAAAGCTTACAGAAACAGCTTATCACAAAACTCGGAACTTCACTGAATCAACATGGCATTTTTCATCAAAATCTGTATGGCTGCTTGGAGAAAGACAATAGAAATGAGCCGTTCAGGTGAGTATTTCATTCCTGAAGTTGCTACAGAATGAGTCAAACCATTCAATGAAGCAAAACCATGATTAGAAAAGCAAAACTCTCACAATAGGGGAAAAAATATTTTTGTTCTCTTTGTTTTTTCCACCATCACCTCAGCCAGTTCCATTTGTGAAGCTTTCCAAATAAAAGAGCACACACTGAAGACTTACTTTGCTTTAAGTGTTTCCTCTTGGAAGTTCCACTGAGGGTCCTCCACTAGCTGCAGTTCTCGTAAAACACTCCCTGGCTTGTAAGCTGCATTGATCACCATACTGAGAACCTATTGAGAGACAAAACCGACAACACTGATGTGTTTAAAAGTTGTCCTTGACCACATTAAACATTATCCCAGCTGCTGCATAGGCAGCAGCAGCTTACAGGTGCCAATTCAGGTAGGTCCAAGGCTGAACAAAGTTAAATGGTAGATGCAATAAGATGAGGTCTCAGATTCACAGAATCATAGAATGGCAGGGTTGGAACGGACCTTTAGAGATCATCTAGTCCAACCCTCCTGCAGAAGCAGGTTCACCTAGATCAGGTCACACAGGAATGTGTCCAGGCTGGTCTTGAAGACCTCCAAGGAAGGAGCCTCCACACCCTCCCTGGGCAGCATGGGCCAGAGGTCCCTCACCTCACAGTGAAATTCTTATATTTAACTGGAACTTTTGGTGTTCCAGCTTCATTCCATTACCCCTTGTCCTGTTGCTACTATAGAAAAAAGGGATGCCAAGCACACTGCAGATAACACATCAGCCTGATATGGTGACTGCAGTAGACGATGCTAGCTAACCCCCAAATCCTCCTGCTAACCAGTTAGAGACAGACCCTCTCACCTAAAGCAGATTTAATTTGCTGCATCCACACTGGCTCACTTTAATAAAAAACATAAAGTATTTCTGATGGCTCAAGCAGCTAAAGTTGTGTGTGCCATTATACATTGAACACTAAAGGGGAAATTCACATCTTTGAGGTCACCAACACGCTCAAGGGTCTGAGTGCTGCGTGCCTTGACTGTATTAACAGAATATTAATGAAACCAACACAAAAAGAGTTTGCAGGAGGTGTGCCTGAAACAGTGTGTGTCCACTCTGTGCAACAAAACACATGTGCCAATCCATTTAATCCAAAGTGCTGAGAATAAAAACGATTCCTACTATGGTTCAGGGAATCTAAGCTTTAATAGTCTATACTTGGCCTAAGGAGATGAATACAAGAAAAACAAATCTCTTAACAGCCACAGATTGTGCATTTGAATGCTCTGCATTGTATGCACGTGAATGACCCCACAGAGAGTCTGGATTGGTTTGGATATCATTTAGCTCTTTACCTAACACTGTTCTTAATTCTTTGGAGGCTTGCAAATGATTTCAGTATGCTGGCTATCAAGCTTTTCCCAGCACCTCTGAACGTGGTTCATCAGAAATTACAAACTAACAAGGTCATGTTGCAAAGAGCAATGCCTTTATGTTTGAGGGTTTTAGCACTTTGAAAACCTTGAGGGATTCACTGTTTTCAGGCAGGGACTTCACTTAATGCTGCACAGGACCATGCAGAATGGCAGTGGTTTGAGTTGCTTGGCTAAGTGACTTATTAGGAGCAAAATCTGGTTTATCATTGGCTTTTGTAAACACTACTCAAACCACTCTTCAAAACAGTGAAATTAGAGACTCCTGAAGCAATGCCTGATAACAGCACCAAAGTCTTGCATGGCTCTGAGCATCTGTATATCTCAGAGCACTCTATGAGGAAGGGCAGGAGCTCACTCACACAAGAGGAAACTACGACACAGACTTGCATACAGCTCTCCAGCTGGTTCCCATCTCATCACACACCCCACTAGTTACTAAGCCATCCTTACTGCCAAGAGAACAAAAGAAAGCTTCTGAGTGAACCCATCCAGTTGCTTACCCTCATCTTTTCTTGCTTGCCTTTTGCTGGACAAACTGACGGGCCTCTGACACACACACTGTGACCCAATGTAAGGGAAATGAGCACAAAAAGAAAACTCAGTCCTGCACATAACAGTGTGGCCATGTCTGGGCATTATCCCAAACACCTAATCAAATCCAGCCTTGCAAAGACACCCACAATACCAAGACTTTCCTCAAAGCTGGCTTGTCATCAGCAGGACTCTGTAAATTTCTAAACTTAGTTTAAAAAAAAACAGTGCTTTGCAAGAACAATCATTTCCCTTCAATGGAAGTAAAAAAAAAAAAGAAGATTTTTAAAACCTCTGGCTTTTACTCTTCTTGTATCTGAAATAAGTCATGGGGTTTGGCATTTTCCCCTACAGAAGTCCATCTCCATGTTAACAGTGTTACCTTTAACAACATTATTGCTTCATATTGCACATTATTAAACACTGAGGAGAAATTAGAACACTGTTTCTTGTGGAAAAATTAACTGTGATTAAAGCCAAAAGAGTGAAGAAATATTGACCAGTTCCAAAGCTTACAGTGCTCAGCTTTCTGGAGATGGAAAGTTACTTCATCCATACCAGTCTGGTCAAATTTTGACTAGATTCACTAAAATCCCTTTGGCTGGAGTGTGACCAAACTTTGGTGGTTTATTTTCAGCCTCCTCCATCAGAAATGCTTTAGGTGCAGCCAGTGGTGCCTTGGAGCAGTGGAGTGGATTTGACAACACCAGCCTTTGCTGTGATGCAAAGCACAGGTGGTTTCTGTACCTTTTTACTTTCATACCTTTGAACCTTGGATTTTCAGAGTTAAGCAGACTGGAGTCACATCAGTAAGCATGATCACACAGCACCACACGAGCCTTTACTCAATCTCATAAGCACCTGACAGCTATAAAGTTCCCCACTTCATAGATTTTCACGTGCACAAGGGCTTTTTTCTGAGCATATCTGGATGTGCCTGATACCACTGGGCAGTTTAGCACCTCTCTTCCCAATGTAGCTTTTGGCTATTCACACATTTCCCATCTCTCCACCCCTCTTCATTCACAGTCCCAACCTTGGATGAAGCTTTCTCAGGAGATCACTGTTGAGGTGCATTTCAAAATGCCATCATACCTCTTCTCCTGTTCAAGAGCCTGATGATGAGCATCCTTATGAGGACAAACTCCATTTCCCTCCTCTATCTGAGATATAAGCCTACTTCTACATAACAGGTGAGATCCTAGCTCCCAGGCTAGCCTCCAGCAGGACAGTGACCTGTTATTTTACTTGAACTAATGACATATCTGTGGGACAGCGAGAGAAAGGGAAAAAAAGAGAGCTCTTTGGGATTCTTTCATTATAATGAATGATTCTTTCATTTAGATCAAGAGGCTAAAAGTGAGCTTTTGTCACAGTCAGGGTTGGAGCACTGAAGCATTGCCACGCTTATGACAGTCCATAACATTTGATTTCTGGATCCTGAATGGGAAGAGCTACTACAGATAAGCTGAAGTCCACAAAGCGGTTATGAGGAGGGTGTTAATGAACCCTCTTGCAGAAACACAGTTTATATCTTTCCAAACTATGGAAGTTCCTGCCATTCCAAACCATATTTCATCACTAGTGGTAATGCTATGAGCCCAGCTCAATCATACAGCTGGGGCTCACTACAAGCCATGTAATTTTCTGAGCAACATGATTTCATTATGAGAATTTCTCCCACAAAGTCATGCTGTGCTCCAAAAAACTCAAGTTGCAGAGTGCAACAGCCTTCCTTCACATATCCAAGCTGATTCCTCCTGTTTGCATCAACTGGACAGTCCATTAAAGTCCTTTTTCTTCTTAGATAAAGAGCCAAGTGTCTTCAAAATAGCAAGACCAGTAAGCAATGTGGCTAGTGAATCTCTACAGCATATTTCCCTATGGTATTGTGGGTTGTAGATCATCTGAAGTCTTAGACACCTCATTTTGTTTCACAATGTTGCTGTGATAAGTTTTTGGCATAGATGGAAGAACTGTTCCAAAGTACTTTTTAGATACTCAGAACCAAAAACTGCATCTGAAGCGGTGTTTATTTTACTTTAACTTCAAGTTAGTGTTTATTACATATTTCAGCTACTATACAATCACTGTTTCTCAGCCCAGAAGCAGCTGTTGGATGGCAATTGTTGATGTCTCCACTTTACTTGGCTCCAAGTTTCAACTTCTTTTCCAAACAAGCATCTCAGGAAGGAGATAAGCTTTGCAGCTGATGTTAAACAACAGGCATTAACACCTCACTCGTCTCTTAGGGTAAAAGAAACCAGAAGAAACCACTGCTCCCAGCAGAAATTTAGTCTGGCACCAAGAACAATAAACAGCTAGGCTTTAAAACTAAGTTTGGCACTAGGATAGCCCAAGAGCTACCTGTCACTCACCTAATGCTTTGCATCAATGCAAGGATACACACACTCAAACCCACATAGTATTAAAATCAGTGTTTTTAAACATACTACAAATTAAGTTTCAATTGCTTTTCAAGATTTTTGCTGGGAAATCTCGCTCAAGGGTTGCCATTCTGAAAGTCACCTTAGTAGTTTTTTCCCTGCAGAGCTCAGCACCTCTACCCAACACTAGGACAAAGCAACTGGAGAAATACCAGGGGGAGGCAGCAACAACGCAGAACTTGGCAGAAATTGCCAAACCTATCTGTGCTGCTTCTCTTCTGACCCATCAGATGAAAACAGACCACAGGACTCAGATGGAAGATGCTCCACACTATCTCCTAATCTTACTTAATCCAGAAGCAAGCAGTACTGACCCACAGTTATCTCACTATCAGCATGCGAGTGGCACCAGTTTGTTTGGAGCTGCTTCACTGTGTCAGTGATGACAATAAGGAAGGATAAGACACTGAGGCAAAAAAGGGCTGAGAAGCATCAAAAACTATAGTTGTGCTGCATTTTTTGATACAAATCTCATAGCTGAATGGGGAGGAGGCAAAGGATGGGGAGCTATTGCCTCAGTAACTATCCAGGAGCAAGGTATCCGATCACCTGGTGCTAGTGGGGAGAAGACATCTGCTCTCTTCTTGCTTTAGGTAATGCAGGCTGGGGAATGGGGTAGAAGTTGGTTACTCAGCTGTTTTTAATCTGGGGCTTCCATCAGTGCCAAACACAACAGCATCTCTTTCATGTAGGCTGCTGCCCATTGTGAACTGACTGGCAACGGGCACAGATTCTTAACCAAAATGTCTCTAAAGGCAGTGAGTTATAGCTGGAGACCAGGCTGATTTAAAAATCCCTCACCAGACTGTGACTGACTCTGCTCTTCCTTCATAGCTGTTGTTCTGAGTCGTCTTTCCTGACTCTCTCTGTCTGTTGCCAAAGTAAAGCCCATGTATAATTGATCTAATCCAGACAAGTTATGCTGATGCATAATTTACAATGGCTTGCAATTTTCTTATATAGCAAGAGAGAGATAATTACAATACATTTGCATTCTTGGGGCAAAATCATCAGTGGGCGTAAAGTGAGCTAAAGGCATCAAGCTCAGCATCGAGGCTGAGTTTGGAGAGCTCCTGTGAGCTTTTCATCTGTGCAAAGCCTTATGGCTGTGGACTCAGGATGGAGGAGATAACTCCTGCATTGTTCTCACCACTCAGCTCAGCTGTGCAGTCTTTGTGGGTGCTCTGGCAGCTGTTACAGATCTTCATGTCTATGCAGGGATGTCTTCTTTGCCACTTCTTGTCTCCTCCATGTGCTGGGTACGTTATCCCTGTCCTCCCCTCTGACCACAGCTCCCTGAGCTGCCGATATCTCTCTCATCTCAGCAACAGCTGAAAGGAATCAAGTTTATCTCCCCAGCAGTAATGCTCTGAATGTCTTCATCCTTTCCAGAAGACAGCCCTGGTCCCCACAGCCAGAATAAGCTTGAATTTATCTGTAAAATTACACTGACCAATGCTGGGTCATTGCCATTGTTCTGCTCTTTGGGAAGCCATTCTCCAAAAGTAAGATGCCCATGTCTCATTGACACTGCTACTCTCTCCTTCAGGAAACAATTCTGTAAGGAGGCAGAGAAGTGAAAAAACGCTTTCTGTAGGAAACTTAGGCTGGTTTCCACAGCCGGTAATTGGTCCCATTCTTGAGGAATTTGGACCAGCTGGTGTTAGTCCATGCAGCAAAGCCCTAAGATACTAAGAGGGGACCTGGCAGAAGCTTTGAATGATAGAATCCTAGTTTATGTTTTCAAAATCCAAATTCCAGGAGGAAAGGAGGATGAAACATGAGCTTAAGTATTGCCTGTGCATGCCTCATGTTTCTACCATGTTGCTTTTTCATTGCCTGTTTTTCAAGTAGCAGCAGATTGCTAACATACCCCATCAGCAGGCCACTATGGACTTGCTTTCAAATTTAGAAGCTGTCGACCTTTGCTTTGCAATCACTTTATCCTGCTCGCTGCTGAGGGTTATCTTTGACTTGCTTCTTTGAGACCCACCTGTACAGGCAGCAGGATTACTGGGGTCTCTTCATGACTCAGCTTTCAGCCATGTGAGACAAGCAGCAGTGCTGTTGTGTACAAAGCAGCTCACACAGGTGATGAGGAAGTGAATGAGGACACACAAATCACTCTACAGTCCAATACAGAGGTATTTTCAAAAGTGTGGATGATTTGGGAGGATTATCTCCTTTTAGGTGTTTCTTTTAAGGGCTGGGACTTATTTCATACAACTCCAAACATCCTGAACTGAGGATCTTGCAAAGACATCAGATAAACCACAGAATCATAGCGTTGTTGGGGTTGGAAAGGACCCTCCAGAGCTCATCCAGCCCAACCCTCTGCTAAAGCAGGTTTCCCTCGATCAGAAATGTGCACAGGTGCACAGAAATGTGTCCAGGTGGGTTTGGAAACCTCCTGAGAAGGAGCCTCCACACCCTCCCTGGGCAGCCTGGGCCAGGGCTCCCTCACCTCAGCACTAAATAAGTTTTAACTCCCGTTCCAGTGGGACTTCCTGGGTTCCAGCCTGTGCCCGTTACCCCTTGTCCTGGCACTGGCCACCACAGAAAAAAGTGTTGTCCCACCCTCTTGACACACACCTCTTAGGTATTTATCAGCATTGATAAGGTCCCCTCTCAGCCTTCTCTTCTCCAAGCTGAACAGCTCCAGATCCAACAGCCCTTCCTCATGAGAGATATGCTCCAGTCCCCTCAGCATCTTGGTGGCCCTACACTGGACTCAAAGGTTCCCATGCTTTTCCATCAAGGGCAGAGGCAGCTTAGATATGCCCCTGCATCCACATGGAGTGGGGTTCAAACAGGTTCAGACCTAAAAGCTGGAAGATCTGGGTTTCCAGAAGACCCAAGTCAAACAGAAATAGTGTCCAAGGCATCAATGGCACTCTGCTCATCCAACAGTACCACCTTCTTGTCCTCTGCCACCTGCAGTCACCTTTTCCTTCATCTGTACGTGGACTGTAACCTTTGGGGGAAATATTGATGCATTTTTTTCAAACAAGCCACCTCTTCTCTGAGCAGCAAGTGCTCAACAAAGCCAGTGCTGGTTGTGCCAGGATGAAAGGAATAGATGGTGGTGCTGTGCCATCCCTGCTGTGTGGCATTAACCCATCCACATCCAGGAAGAGCTGGGCACACCACAGCTTCCACTCAGCACATCACACACTCCCCTGCTTGGCTTTCTGTCCTATCACTTAGCATCCTGATGGTTTGGGCTCTATCACGCTATGGCCACATATACAAAGGTGTCACTCACACTGAACCTGCTGGCCCAACTGCATTGTGGATGCTGAGAAACAGGTTTTGGGGACAGCTCCAGTTAGAACAGGATTTCTCTTGCACAAAGTTAGATGAAGCTTGCTCCCAACCAACAGAACTCCTCATGTTCCCAAAACATCTCCTCTCCCACCATACCTCACAATGCTTTCACCTACTCCCTGTTCCCAGTTTCCAGCTTTGACTTGCGAAAACCACTACAGAGCTCCAGGACAATTTTAGCTTCATTCTTTTCACATTCTAGGCCTGGCAAGCCATGACCCATGCATTCAAGTGAAATCCCCCCAAAAGACAGCTGAGCCATACCTCTTTGAGGACCAGCACGCATTTGCCAGGCCCGACAGACTGAGGTAGCTCTGCTATTCTGCCTTTGTTTAGATATGGACCTGAGAAGCAGCGGTGGTTGATGTAGAGCTGGGGGCAGCAGTATCTCCCATTGATGGTGCCTGCAAGCAGAAAGTAGCATTGATGTGCATGTAGCACTTTTATACAACAGATCAAGGGCCATTCTTCTTCCTCCTAGAGGTGGGAAGGAGGGGAGAAGAGTAAAAGAGGCACAAAGAATATTCCCTGAGATAGAAGGTAGAGGAGCCTCTCCTATGTTTATCTATGCAACATGGGAAAAGCAACTGCTTTTAACAGCAACTGATTTGGCTGCACAACCTACCAAAAGGAGAACTGGGGAAGGATTTCATTCATAATGTGATCCGATGCTCTTTCATAACAGATGGGTGTGAGTACCTCAGCTGCAACTTGCCACAAAGGCAAGTATTAGCTGCCTCTCACAGATATGGAAATCATTCAGGGAGAAAATTCGTGTGGAGATCTCCATGAACCAAACCAAAGCTCTACTGTCCAACCCAGTAAGCACTGCAGTGCCATTTCCCTGACCCAACATGGGTCTATAAAGCAGTTTTCTTTGGGCCATATACTCTGTGTTCCTTTACAGCCCACGGAGAGAAGTGGGTACTTCTAGATGCAGTCGATGCACCAAGTGGACTTTCCTGCGGAGTCTACACAATGGACTGGATGAATATTGCGCTCTCAGAGCCTTCTGCCACTGCCAAAGGGGAGAAAAATTGCCCTTAGCAGAAGCAGCAGCCATGCCACACAGTTTCAGTGCTAACACAGGGACTCACTAGGTCCTGGTGTAAATGGTTTCATTGATGCCAATGAAAAAGTCACATCCATCTCCACCAAACTTCATTGGCCTAGCCCTAACATCGTTAGCTGAAATGGGAGAGCTGCAGGAGAATTCTCATAACTCCAGCAAGACACATGTTCACCTGTGGAGGACCAGACCTTCACATGCTCTGCATCAGAGACAACTTACACTGTCAGTGGGTCAACTCTGCGTTACACCCTCTGAGGATGTGGTTCTGTCTCCCAGTATGTATTAGGACAGTTCCCCCCTTTTTGGGGTCATTCACCTCCATAACGGCAATGTGCCCTTGAAATAAGGATCCTGCTGATGCCCAACACCCTTACCTGTTGTGTCTGGCTGAGGAACCGGGCAGAGGTCATGAGGTATTTTCTCAACAGGCACTGCGGATGGTAACCTGTTAAAACAGCAGTTTGATGTATTTAGTAGTATCAAAACAGGACAAAGCGGCAGAACCAGCCTTCAGGCTGCACTGAATGATACACCAGCACCTGCCTGGACCAAGGAACGGAGATATCTCAAATGCAACCCCACTTTCACACATTTTTCACAACCCAGGGCCTACATATTGCAGAAGAAGGAGCCAGATCCACCCCACATCCAAAAACGTACTCTTGTCTGTGAGCATTAGCACTTCAGGCTGTAAATATTCATGCTTAAGTCCCTTAAACTATAATTTCTAAAACCTGTAAGGGCCAGATAAGGAAATGCCCTCCTGGTACATCCCTGTTTTCCATAAGCACGCCTTACTGGCCATCAGGCAGTGGCTACACAGTCCCAGCTAGTAAAACACTGCTATTGCAAAGACGTTCTTAGATGCTCACAAACATTTTAGATTTAAAGGAAGCGCCTTGAGGACTCTACTGCAGTACCTGGGCAGTAGTTAGCAAAGTCACTCAGCTGCCGTGTACTATGTGCCCTGATGCATCTCTGTAAAAGTATCTTAGTACCTTGAAATAAAACTTACTGCTTTTCTGGCTGCACAACTGCAATTCTTCTCTTCCTTCGCACTGCAGAAATGAAACAAGGAAGAAAAAGAAAACCCACACAGTTTTGTACTCTTCTGTCCTATAAAGTATACCCACAATGCATAGAAAGCTGCACAAAATGCACTAACTACATAATGACTGCTAACAAAATGAAATGGTACTTAATTACCATCGCCATCTTTTCTTGGTGTTTTTTAAGTAAGTCGCTACATCATTAAAACCTCCCTTAAAGATATAATAATACATTTAATCTTTCCCCTGGATTTCTAATCTCATGGTTTATGGGATCAATATATTAAAAAAAAAAATTAGCAACTGAAAGGAAAAACACAAATATTTTCCCATACAGAAACACATATGGATAAGATTACATTTTACAAGCCTGATTACCTCTAGCATAATTTATCCCTAGCTATAAATTGCAATAAGGCTGCATAATGTTGCCATAGCAGTATTCTCCCAAATTAAGCCCTGGCTGCCTGAGTTTTAACTTAAGCATATTTAACTCTTCAAAAGGGTTGACACATTTTAAACATTCGCCTTTCAGATGTTAATTAATATAAACAGGGAGGCTGATTTTTCATCTGGGCGGCTTGAGATCGGGTTTTGGATAGTTTATGTGAGGAAGGGGAGAACAGTACCAAGCCACTGACTTTAAATGCAAAGAGAAAGGAAAGAAATTAATCTTAACATGCACTGGAGGGAGGATAAAAAACATGAGCTTAATTGTGCTGGGAGAGATTTGAATTAAACACCACGGAAATCTCTCAGCTGATAAGGGCAGTGAAAGAACAAGATAGATACCCTAGGAAGGGGCAGAAACTCCATCACAGGAGGGCAGAAAACATTTCTCAGTTTAGATGGAGCAGCTCCTCTTTTGGGGAGGAAGCACCTGGATGGCCTCTTTGTGTCCTTTCACCCCTACACTTTACAGGGTTTGTTTTTTCCAGTCTGACATCCCGTGTCCCTAATTCACTCAGCTGCCCAAGTGAACTTGGCTCAGCACAACAAAACCTAACTTCTGTAACCTCCATCACAAACCCACAACCCACACTGTGCAATCCCAAAGCCCAAAACAGCCTTTTCCAGTGCTAAGAATCCCATTTTTAGAGGGACTGCTCACATAGGCAAGTTCAAATTGCATCAGAGCAGCGCTGCGGAGCCTGGTTACTAGTTGGGTTTATTACAGCACACTTACAGCCTGGTTACTAGTCTGCTAGTTAGGTCAGTATTTTCAAGAATGGGATTATAGACATAAAACAAACTCCTTGACATATCTGTGGGTGTGATATCTGTACTGCTTGAGGTTTCCATGTACTTACAAACAGCTTTGTGTGGTGGAGTTAGGTTATAAGCATTCGCTTCACACCAGCCAACGGGGAAAATGTCCATAGACTCTACATCAACTACATACTCTGGAGAGGGCATCTGTAAACCTATAAACACAAATTTATAATGTAATTTAGACACAGGAATACCAAGCTCTGAGCCATTTGAGCATTTGTCATGAACCAAGGGAAGCAAATGATGGAACTTGTAAAAATAAATCTGCTTCCCCTATGTCAAAACCAGGCACCATTTCATCTTCAGTTCTGCACAGGCAGCAATGATAAGGCTGTTGCAGTCACAGTGCAACATGATTCCAGGGTAAATCCACGTTAAGAGCACACTAAAGGTATGGTCTGAAGCAGTCAAGTCAGTCAGGTGAAACATGCAGGACTTACCCCAACAAGATGGCCTGATGGACCCTTAGGTTCTTTTGCACAAGCAAGTTAGCAGAACTCATTGAGTGCTTGCTCTTAATGATAAGAAGGCTTTAATAAGATGATAGTGAATATGACAGGCCTTTATGCCCAAAGTTCTGCTCTTGAGTTACTGTTTTTAAATGTGGGAGACGGCCACTCTTCTGTCTAGAAGTGCCATGAATTCTCCTAGAGTTCCTCACTGCCCATGAAACATGAGCTGATCACCCAGCAGGAGAGATGCAGCATAAAAACTCCAAGTGGGACACAAGCACTAAGATCTCTGGCACAATGCTGACTCCAAAACTCCACTGAAAGTCTCAGTTTAAAGCAAATATCTTCCAGTTTGATTATTATGTCTCCTTTAAAGAATACTTTCCTGTCTTGGCTTCTGGGGGTTGCATTCAAAGCCCATCACAGCAAACTGAAAAAGCCCTGCTGGCTTTGAGTTCTTTTGAAAGCAACTCTGGGTCCTGAGTCAAGACATGATTTAATTACTCCAATTGAAGTCAGAACAGCCTGATCATCCAGTCAGAACAGCCTTACCCACCTTTGCCACTTCTACCCTAGCACCTATACCTCCAGCACCAGCATGAGATGATCTCTTAATAAAAGAGACCAAAGGATCAGTATCTTCCCCTGCAGCATCCTTGTCTCTGTTATAGCATCTTTGCCTCCTGCTTAGCAGCAATGTTTTAATGTGCACAGCTACATGACTACAGCAAACTTCCCACTAATGAATGTTCATCAAGAGCTTGCAGTGTCATTGAAACAGTAATCGAACTTTGTGATGGGAACAGCATTAAGGCTAAAATACAGCATTTGGATTGATCTTGTCTCCAGTAACAAACTTTCCGAACAGGAGCAGTAAAACATGCTGCTGGAGGAAATGAGTTTAAAAAATGAGATGATGATGACTGCATACATTCATGGTTGTCTTCATGGTACTCCTCCAAGCCCTGTCTCCTGCTCACAGATCATATGTTGAAGATATAGACTCTTTCACCAGGATATGGGGAAGAGGATGAAGTGAATACACACGATAGAGGACACAACCTGCTCACACGAGCAGCCTCAACATGAAGTCCCAGCAGCTGGTATTCCCACAAAACCACTGCTCTCCACAAAGAAATACCAAGAGGTCCCTGCTCACTTTGAATCTGATGAAAGCTGCATTCTCCAGTGGCAAAATATTTTCATCTAATGCCACAAATCCAGGCAAGGAATTGATGTGAAAACTCCTGAAGTCAGTGGCAAGATGTGCACAAAGTGACCAAGCTATGGATAAAGCTCTAAACACAAAAAGAGACCAACACAACCCTCACTGAAATTTCACCAGATCTGGCAAAATCCACTATTTTCATTACTCTAACTGTTCTATAGTGTTAATTCTATCCCACTACACAGATCAAATGCACTTTGTTGCTTGTGAATAGTAATAGCTGTGGCAAGAACGTTTGGGGTTTGAAGTTTGTAGCTGCAGGCACCCTGATGAAAAAAGAACCACTATGATGCCTCTCCTGCAACATCAACGTTCTTCTTGTAAGACATATTCACAGCTACTCTGTCCATCCTGGCACTGCTTCTTCCCTCTGGCAATCGATAACCCTGCCTTCCACTTCCAACATCTTACTGTTTCATTTGGCCTCACTCACAGAAGTGGCAAACAGCTGGTTTGAGATTCAGTTTTCTTTGCTGCATTTTATGCTGCCGTTTTCCCAGCCTAAGAAACGTCTGTGAGACTTGAGAGGTTAAATGGAAAAGAGAACAAGAGAGACTGGAAATAGGGGGAGGAAAACTTCCATCTCCTGCTACAAACCTTACAGAATGCTGCAGCAGCTCTGGGAAACTATCAAAGGGAAGATGATGGAAAATCTCTCTGGAGAAGCATTAACACAAGAATTTTCAGCACATTCCGATGCTGTGCAGAGAGTGAACATTATTACTTGTATAAATCCACACCAGAAAGCTACAGCTTTAAAATCTAAAATGAACCAGTAAAAATTAACAATGCAGATGATGAGTAATAAAGTAGCAGAAAGTGATGGGATGTGCACAGCCTCAGATCAGCCCCACGCTTCTTTTCCACCACGGGGGAACTATACCGTCGCTCATTAAACACTCGCCCTGAAGTTTACAGAGTTTTGCTACTGTACAAAGTGTGATTTATTAAGCAATGTTCCCTCATGTCTAACTCGACGCTGCTTAACCACTGTGTCCTGTTTTATGGCTGCAGTTTGGGCTGTCAAACAGCAAAACTGGGAGGGCAACAATGAAAGCTTCAGACGCCCTCGTGATAAATGGTGGGACCTGAAGTCGTCAGCGATGGGCTCCCATGGTAATTGGGGAGACTTGCTGCTACCAGAATATAAATAATCAGTTAGAAACAATAGTGTATTAATGGAGTAAAAAAAAACATGCCACAGTTCAAGCCACATTTATTTTACAACTCTGCAAGCAAGGCTGTCTTTTTTTTTTTTAAATGCCTAGTTTTAGCCCAGTGCTGTTCACACTGTAGACATGTATTTCAGCAGCAGCAAAGATTTCTTTTTATTTTTGCAGTCTTTTGCATCTTTTCCTTTTACTACAGACCATTCTGTTCCTGGTGTTGAGATATAAAACAAGCGTAAAGCATCTATATATCAGAACTCCAAAGACAAGGAGATGCACACAGGGGTTTTTTAATGACAAGCTGTAAAAAAAATCCTGTCAGAAATTAAAAAGAAGGGCAGTGGCATCCTGGCTGGGCTCAGCAGTGGGGTGGCAGCAGCCCCAGGGCAGTGCCCGTCCCCTGTGCTGGGCCCTGGGGAGGCTGCAGCTCCAGGGCTGTGTTCAGTGTTGGGCCCCTCACTCACTGCCACAGGGACACTGAGGGGCTGGAGCATGGCCAGAGCCAGGCAGCGGAGCTGGGGAAGGGGCTGGAGCACAAGTGCTGTGAGGAGAGGCTGAGGGAATGGGGGTGTTGAGCCCCGAGCAGAAGAGGCTGAAGGGAGACCGGAGCACTCTCTGCAACTCGCTGGCAGGAGGTGGGAGTGTATCTTTTCTCCCAAGTAATGACCGATAGGACAAGAGGAAGTGGCCTCAAGTTGCACCAGGAGAGGTTTAGTTTTGAGATCAGGAAGAACTTTTTCCCTGAGAGGGTTGTAAGCCCCTGTTCCAGGCTGCCCAGGGAAGTGGTGGAGTCCCTATTCCTGGAGACATTGAAAAGATGTGTAGATGAGGTGCCGAGGGACACGGATTAGTGAGTGATGAGCTTGGCAATGTGATGTTAGTTGGTGGACTCGATGATCTCAAAAGTCTTGTACAACCAAAATGATTCAAAGATAACGTTACTGTTGTGGAGCTGAACACCACAGAATGCTTACATTTCTTACATTTTAAAGCAAGCTGCTTGCACAGATACTTTGGGTTACCTGACAATGTTTCTTACTAACTTTAAGGGCTTTAATTAGAAACTTTTCCTCCTGTACAAATTCCACTGCACATTGTCAGCTGCTGAGATACTTCTTGGGTTATTATAGTCAATGCTGAATGTGATGTGCCAGATGATGATGAAGCAATATAGTTAATATCAATCTGTCTTCCACTGTCTTCCAGCCACAGAACACTGAGAACTGTGCATCTTACAGATGAGGGAAGATGACTTTTTGTGCAGATTCGACTTGAGACTTCACCCCTTGCTGAGACCCCTGTTCCTTTGTCCTTCCCAGAAATCACGTACTTGACTATGGTTTGTTCTCCCATTAACCCCTTCCCAGCTGTTTCACCCTGGAAGGGCCAAAATAAACTTGCATTAAGCTCTGAGAATTAAAGTTCACACTGTTTTTGCAGAAACAATCTTAACACACCCGTGAGCCACTACACTGACCCCACAGGCCACCAGAGAAGAACTGACTGACTCCTTTCCTCCCTCCCACCTCCTTCTACAGAGCTCCCATGGAGCAAGCAGGTATCCCTGACTTTAGCAAAGGAAAGAGTTGCTCTGTTTCCTTTTGATTCTGTGCTCTGCAGGATAGCTCAAGAAAGGCAGAAATGGAAACTTTGATACATGCCCTACTAGTTTTTCAGCACTCTCCTAATACTGCTTGCACAGTGGTGGTGTTCCCCATGGGATAATGGCTTTCTAAAGCCTGTTACTGCCTGCAAGAGCTCTTTTGGATCAAAGAAGGAAATCATACAACCACAGAGGAGAGTGATGTCAGCATGCAATGGCCATAGCAAGTGACAGCATATGCTGCTGGAGTTTTATGGTGGAAAAAAAAGAGAGAGAGAGAAAGAGAGAGGAAGAAAGGAGAGAGAGAGGGAGTTGTAGGGAGACAGGAGATCCTATGAAAGCCTGCAGGAAATCACAGTGGAAATCTCAGACTCACAAGTGAGGCAAATATCCATCACCAGGATGATGACAGTGAGGAGGTTTATATCATCAATGGTGACAGAGTGACTCCATGCTGACAGAGCTCACATGGAAGGGAGGGTGGAAGGTCTTGTGGAGAAGAGGGGAAATATAATTCTTAGTAACATATTATCAGCCAGTGTGTATCAAAAGGAAAGGCTGGAGAAAGCAGCATTGTATAGAGGATCAAGGAGAAAGTTAACAGTGTTAGAGTGAACCACACAAGCACAAGAATCCTTTACAGCACATACCTTCCAGGTGAAGCCACATTAACCGTCCTTTAACTGAGGTGATAGAAGCAACACATATCTCTGCAGGGTTCCTGGGGTTCACTGCCTCCAGCTTCATGTTCTTAGTAAAGCCACGGCTGAAGGATGTCTGAAAGAGTCAAGGACCAACACTGAAACACAGCACTGAAGCACTGCTTGACTTTAATTAGGCTGTCCACTGGAAGGCATAAATTTAGCATGGTTTGCCTTTCACTGGAAGTGAACAATACACCAAAGAACACGAAGACATCCAGATTCAAAATAGGAGCAGCCTTGGACAACCATACCGAAAAACAATGATGGCAACAAATCAGGAAGCAATGTATTTCATGATTTACTCCAGTCCCTAACTCAGAATCTGGGAGGGTATGTGAATGTTTTTTAGTGATGCATTTCTTGGTCACTGTTGGTGACGAGAGACTACGCAGAGGGTTCATGGTTCTGTTGCATCTGAGTATCTCACACCTTGCTAGGAGAGACTCTGTAAAGCAAACAACCCATCTTGCCTGAGACCTCAGAAACTTGTACAACACATTTAACTGTCCAGGCTGACTGAGGCTAGAGAAATGTGAGTAACCTATTCAAGTATGTTTTTCTTTATTGAGTGTTGTAAACTCGATGTACAAGGTCCTTCTAAGTAGACTTCAAGTACATGAATTCAGGTTGGGACTAGATGGAGTCAGTTGTGTTTGCTGCTACAGCAGTACCTCTGTACACTTAAATACAGCACCAAAGAATCAAGTCTTTCACAGGTTAGCTGAAACAAGACTTTCACAGGTTAGTCTTTCACTGTTCTCTCAGTCTTCTGCACTGTAGGCAAAATATTACAGCCATGACCCGCAAATGAACATTCATCACTCCAAATCAGAAAGACAGCACCAAAATGTGAGGTCATGAAGTTGAGAGAATGCAGCATCTCCAATCGTACTAAGAGTTTAGGAGCCTGAGAGAAGTTCAGATCATTCAAGTATCACTGCTGTAGGCTAACATATGTCTTAGCAAACCACTTGAGCGGAAAAAAAAGAGGATTGTGTGATAGCAGCATGCTGCTGACTTGTCCTACTCCTGACAGAACCAGGAAGGTTCAGCCCTGACGTAACAAACTACTCCAGTTTGTAGTTATTGCAGGTGATCCAAAGTACAGAGGGATTCCAAAACCTTAAAACCCTCTCCAAAACCTTCCCCACAAGCTACTCTTCACCTACTTTTATCCTTACCTTCTGTCCTTTCCCAATTTCCCCATCACCACTATCCTTGGAAACACACTAATGCAATACCTGTGGCCATGCCATGCCTTCTTCTCTTTCCATCTTCCTCCTCGCTGTCCCACCCATTCTGCAACACATCTGAGTACTCTTATATGTCTGTTTGCACACAGCAGCACAAAAAGTTTCCCCCTCTTGGCTGAGATTTTGGCTAATAACAAGTGGGACGGGTAATAAACATTGTTGACTTATAATGACACCAATCTCTCATCCAGTAACTGTGTGACAGACTCAAATCCAACCTTCACTGCAATTTGTCCAGCATCTAAGCCCTGTGGGCATTCCACCTCAAGCACCAGGAGCCCTTTGTGAAACTAAAAACTTTTTGGTCTTGTGTTTTTTTTTTTTCATCAAGACACCTTCCAAGAACCTGCTGCAAACACTGCTTGGACTGTTGCAAGCCTTGCTCAGCACACACATCAGCTTCACCCTGTAAAAGCTGCCAACAGCCAGGACTGCAGAAAAGCAGGGTGAGTTTGTTTAAATGCCTTTTATGTTGCCTAACAAGGAAACGTCATTTATCATCACACTGGTTCCTTTCATTGCAATTCAGTGCTGGAGGCTAATTTATACAGAATCAATGGCAAAACAGTTAGCTGGGAGTTTATTTTACTAAGCATTTGGTCATGTCAATCCATTTCATAACTGCCTCTCCTTGTTAAATATCCCCCCTGGGGAAACAGTTACAGCACATCCACTTCCAGCACTACGTCTGGCTGCACTAGGTGGAAGATGTGTTTGCAATACAGCTTCTATCAAAGAGATGCTCACAGCCACGAAACAAATGGCCTGACCTGACAGGGAGGGCTGCACAAGTGACAACAGCAAGATTGTATCTGCCTGCAGAGAACTGTGTTACAAAGAGTGAGAGAATAACAGACATGTGTTCATCTGATGAATGTCCCCTTAATAACAATAAACAAAACAGCAAAGAGAAAAAGGGCTTTAGACCCGATTTAATCTTTGGAGTGTATTATGCAGAGACTATTCTCAAGGCTGCCAATGCTGAGAGCGTAGATCCATGACTTGACAAAATGAAAAGAGATGGAAAGGGAGGGGTGACTGCAGAAGAGAAGGAATGCAACAATTGTCCTACTCTAACAGCGTGCTGCAGCGCTGTCCAGCTTCCCTCAGTGCTTTCATAATCTGTCTTTAAAGTCCCTTGAGTTAGAGGGGTTTGTGTTAGATGGCATAGTAAATGAGACAAAGAAATGCTAACTCAGATTTGATTCCCAGCCCAAACTCTGTTGATGATACCGGTTTCTGCATTTGATTCCAGACTCTAGAGATTCCCATAGGTCCCTCCTCATTTAAAAAACGTATTTCATACAAGCATGATTTGGGCTTTGAGTTGAGTGATGAATGATGAAGGAAATGCAGGCAAAGGGTTAAAAGTGTTAAAAGCACCAGTGTCTGTTTATCTGTTGTGCAGACACCTGGGAGCACGAGGCCTGCAAAATCAGCATGAAAAGGAGCCCAAGGAGGGAGCCTTAAAATGGGAAGACAGTTCTGTTTTGGCTATAAACCACAGAACTGAGTAGACAGACAACCTTGAAGCAGTTCCACCAAGGCTACTGTGTAAGAGTAGGAACTTTGTTTCATTAACCATAAAATTAAATTTAACACCCCTTTGACACCTCTAAGTATGATAACGAGTTTTAAAAGAGGTACATGCTAAACATATATGACTATGTTCCTAAACTCTCCACCCAAATCATGCCAAACATCCCCTTGTACTGCATACACCATGGGTAGGTGGGCAGATCATTTTCTGTGTGAACACTCTGTCTTGTGTCTTTGGAGTACGGTGAAAGTACATAACTATGAGAGGAACCTCCATGTCTCCCATTCACATCGCTTTATTTGCAAACCTTCTGGGCTCATTTTAGGTGCCACCACATTTTCAGGTACTGATGGGATCTGAACTTCCATCATCTAATGGGAACATGAAGAGGGCACCAGGTTACTGGATAAGACAGAAAGCTATGTCTGCCTTTCACCAAGTGATGAACATCTGTTGGATCAAGCCATGTCAGATAGTCATTGCCAGAAAATAGCCTGCAAAAGACTATTTCCAAAGCTCTCAACTTTGATGGCCTCCCACGTAATGATGTGCTGCTTACTCTCATATCACTGTTGTTGTATCAAGGAAGCACATGAGCTGTCCTAAAGACCAGAGCATTTGTGCAGGTTAATCTCTTTTCACACTCTGTGCTCAACAGTTTCAATCTTAGCTTTTAAATGCATTTGGTTTGATTAAATATCTCCAAATTTGGTTAAATATTTCCCTGAGAACCAGAGAAAATGGACAGAGAATACCATGCAGGGTTTTTATCTATTTTTTTAAATAGCACTTGAATTACTTGTAACGTTCATTGTAATGTACCTTCTTGTGGTAGGTGCTGTACAAAACCAGAGAGGAAACAATGAGCAGGAAAGCTAAATGAATCAGATTACAGACAAGAGCAAGATAAAATGTTATTTCTTTTAGGGATGGAGACCTGAAACACTTCTCCAGCTTCCTTCTTAGGACAGACTCATGGTGGTCTGGGGCAAACTCCCAAAGCCTTGCTGCAGCTTTTCTGTGCAAGTTGTTTTGTTTCACAGGGATGGACAAGACCAACATAGAAATTAAAGAGAACTTACGTTTCGAAAGCACAGGTGAGGAGCTGCCTCCGCTCCACACTGCTTCTGGTAGTCTGCCCAGTCAAAGTCCTGGCCAGAGTAACCTGCAGGATGACAAAACAGAAAGTGCCATCAACTCACAGCAGTAAGAGAGAATGAAATAGACCCCAAGCAGACAATCATTTGTGCTTCAGCATTCCATCCTGCTTCAGTGCAGTGGCAGCAAGCAACAGTTCTCCTGTTGATACACCACCAGAGCCAATGCCAATGTTGCTTCTGCCCCCACTCACACATCCTCTGCATTTCTCTTTGAAAAATCCAGGTTTTCATTAAAAAGTAATAAAATATATTTGTTTTCCCTATTTTCTCTTTCCTGTGTCTCCTAGGCTTTAATAAATGCCTCAGTATCAAGAAGTGGAACTGTGCCCAGTTCCCAGGTGGAGCTAGTCATGGACTTCTTTCTCCTTCCTTTAGCTATTTAAAAGATGCAGTTACCAGAGTCCCTCAGCAGTGACCAGGGAGAGAACCAGCACAATCAGAACCTGATCCATCCTCTTTCAAAGCATGAGACAAATTCTTCTCTCTGCTTATTGAAATGGATGTACCCTCTATGACTGACTTTCTAGCAGTTCAGTGTATGTGAACTGAATCCCATCACAGTAAGCATGTTATCAAAGGCTGCAAAGAAATCTGGAGTAGAGCAGGAAAATGTGCAGAGATTTCCCAGCTCCCAGACTAAAGTCTCCGCTACTAGATGATCCCTTCAGCCTCTGCTTCTAGGAAAACAAATTAAAAAAAAAGGAAGCAATAGTGATTTATATGAGCATCTCACACAGTCCCATCACACAGACAAAACCAACCTCTGATCATCCATTCTTCTTCTCTGGCTCTTTAGGCAATAAACTCTTGATACAGTGAGAAGGTTTTTTTTTAGTTATTTTGGGGGATTTTTTTTTGTCTGCCTCTTAGTCTATATTTTTACAGCACATGAAACCAATTAGCAATGAGTGCTAATCCTGTTCAGGGCCCTGTGACAGTAGTGTTGATACTCTAATAACATTATTGCAGAACTACTCTCACTGGGAAGTTTCAGGAGTCACATAAAGGCCAAATTCTCTCCTCAGTCTCCTGCCTAGCATCTCAGCCTGGCCTCATTCCACAAAGCATCCCTTAATGCTTTTTTCATTGATGACCAAGAAGAGACACTCTGGACCAGATGGAAATGAATCATTTGAGACAATGAACATTGTGATATTTTTTGTAGGCAGGAAAGGACTGGAATATTGAGTGGAGTCACTTATCAGTCACCTGGATCCAAAAAGGGAGGTAATAATTTTGAAGATAAAGTCCAAAGCATGCTGCTAAGATGCAAGAGGTCCCTTCCAACGCCTACCATTGTGTGATTCAGTGATTCTGAAGTATCTGGGATAAGATGAACTTCTAATCCTAATGATTGCACACATAACAAACAAATTAATGAGATAAAACCTTGAGCTAGGATGCCTGTCTCTGTGGGGCATGAAAGCGCATAATAATTGGAAAGCTAGAAATAAACATGCACAGGGAAGTAAAAAAGGGCAATTAGTTATAGAGAATGTTCATCTTTCATACAGATAAAACCCTCTTGCTATGTTTTTTTAACAATTAATTTCTGCAACAGTCTTATCTTCCTGCTTCTTCTCCATCTCCTTTTTTCTCTCCACTTACTCTTCAGCTTCACAGAATGAAACGGAAAATAGGAGCAGTGCACATCACTTTGCATCAGAAGGGGACTCATCTGATCTCAGATGGCTATAGCTGTCCCTGTCACCCTGGGATCCCTACAGAGTCAACAGAGAAACAGGCAGGTCTAGAGGTGATCCGTCTGTCCTCCTGCAAAAGGAGAATTGCCCTCTGAAAGTCCCTCACACTCTCTATTGACTCCAGAAGCGAAGGTGATGGGCTCAGGTTGGGACAGTCATGAACAGTTATCTACATCACATCTACCCCAGCTGCTAGATCACATTGCCTTCAGGGACCCAAAAATCTTCCAACAGGCTTGGATCTGTATATGGGCTTTGCATGGAGCACCATAAGCTGCCTCCCTTAGCATGTGGGATGGTACCATGTGTCTAGTACCTCCATTACTACATGGCATTCACACACTGTTATCCCTTTAAGGCTCAGCCCAACTCATAATGTTCAAAGCTTTGCTTGTGTGATTCAACTGCTTGCTCCTCAAACCTATGAAACCTCATTGTGTTTGCTGTCTCAGCTCTCAGCATGCAAGAGCACAGCAACCTAATGAGAAGCAACTACAACAATACAAATGTACTGGAGGTTTTGGAAGTGTCATTTCCTTTAGTAAGCCTTACAACTATGAGCACTACTGAAATGTTTTCCTCTCTCTTAATAGCTCATAAAAAGGAACAATGGTTGTTACTCTAAAGAGAAGTGGTCTATAAATCCAGCCTTAATAAATATAAACAGTGCTTGTTCAATGTTTATACAGCAGTAGAAAATGGGTATTCATTTTTGGCACTCTACAGGAAAATACTGCTCTCTATTTCTAGTAGCACATGTTTGCACCTCCTGTTCATGACTCATCTACTGTATGTTTGGCTCCAACAAAGGCCTGATAGGCAAAAAGGCAAGAGAATGGGTATCAGACGAGTAAAGGACTATGAACATAAATACCTCAACCTGGCACAATGTTCTGATGAAACAAACTCAGTTATACATCCGAAAACCTCACTGTCAACAACAAATTAACCCAAAATGCCAAGCAAAGAGCAACACTAAATATTGCCAACTCGTTCTTTATTAAGGGTGATGGTCGTTGGGAAGGTGTGAACACTTGAGAAGCAGGAGGCTGGTCAAACAGAAAGAGGAAATTCTGGATATCCCAGGACAGGTAGAGCTGTCGAGAGACCTGGGTGGAAATGGTGAGATTTTCTCCTCTTTCTGTAGACTTGCTCATTAGCAGCCAGCTCACACCACAGCCTTCCTCACTTTCACAGAGCTGCAGCCTTTTCATATCAGTCCCAGTTATTTCTTTATCCACGGTTGGTATTATTCTGCTCAGAGAAGACTGGCTCCCTCAATGGGGGTTTGGATGCTTTTCACTTTCCCTTCGATTTCTCTTTTTTGGTGGTTTGTGAGGTTTTGTTGTTTGGCTTTTTTTTTTAAAAAAAGAAAAGAAATAATTCCAATGTCTGATATTTTTAGTGACTCAAAGAGCGTGTCTGCCAAAAGATCTTTGATATCAAAGGTGCAGTTTGGGCATGCAGCCCTCATACACAGTATAATAAGAAATATAGCAATATACAGCATGCATCTATCTGCCACTTGCTTTATGCCTTTTCAATAGCTTCCCTCCAGAATTTCTGTTCTGACAGCAGAAAGCAAACTTCATTTTCATCAGGGGAGTGAGAGCAGATTTCCTACTCTTTCTCAGGAGCCCAGCTGGACAGGCATCACCAGACATCTACTCACCCCTTAGACTTTTACTGGCCAAGTTGAAAAACACTCGTATGACAGATGCTACAGCCACTTCTAAAAATGTTGGCATCTAAAAGAAACTTTGCATGCACTTGACCTTAAAAAGCATCTCAGACAGGCTTAGTACCAGCATGCATGGGAAATTATTAGGCCACAACCCTGTAAAGAGAAATGTCTGACCTATGGTCTGTTTTAGTTAATTAGTTGGCGTAGGAGAAGATACATGTGAATTTAGGGTGGGAAGAAACCCAAAACATTCCATTTACTTTCATTTTTAGCAACTCTTCTGGCCAATACCAGTGAGCACTCACACAGGCGTTATCATTACACCTGGATTTAAGTAGGAAGGAGCTAAAGCGTCCAGACAGCACATTTATTTCAGCAGAAGCTCTGAAAAAGCATAATCATCATGGATGCACTGTATGCAGCTGCACACCAGGGACTGCAGGGCTTTGGTGGGAATTTCAAATTACATGTGCTGAAGAGACACTCTGTATATACATAAGATATATATACAGAGAGATGGCATACATATGGATAAACATACATTCCCTGGTAGGGAATAATCATTTGCTTCCCTGGGTTTGGCAGCAGCATATTTTTACCAAAGTGAAGACAAACCTGCATTTGCAAAACTTGAGGTTATTTTTTTTTTCTGAGGCGTTTCTCTTCCTCTCAAGCAACATCAACTTTTGGCAGAGGGTCAACTGCCCAGCCAGCTTCAAAACACTGAAATTCCTGAGAACCAACACATTTTGTAAGCAAAGAAATATTGCTAGGGCACGGCAGGTGGCTGTCTGAAATTGCAAGTAATTAACTGCCCTGCTACGAAGTTGGGAAATAGCATGGTTGGAGGCTGTTTCTCCTGGCTCTGAGCTGAACACCACTTGCAATTTGCCCTCACTTGGGATTTTTTTGAGACAGCTAAGGAAATGCCTACACGTTCCTGGGCAGGCACCTGTGAGTTTAGTTCAGGTGTTGAGATTCAGGAGCTTTGCTTGGCTTCGGTGTTGTACCAAGATGGATGTTTCAGGGAGATGCCTGGTTTACCTCCAGTATGATATGACTTTTAATGCCCCTTTCACACACGAAGCATCACTAAGATGCATTTCACAGGAATTCACTAGGCTTTGGCACAGATTGCTGCAGACTACAAAGCACACAGACATCAAGATACGTTTGCATGTTCATTGACTAGTATGAGCCAGAACAGCCCCAGTGACTCAAGAGAGCTGCTCTGGCTCGATACACTTAAGGTGATACTCTGCAGCAAATAACATCAAGGCTTTAAAGGCAATAATCACAGGCAAACTTTCCTCAGAGGAAACCTGCAAATCCCTGAGAAGGAATACGAACCCTTGGGAGGTGTGAGATTGACTCCGTTTTTAAGGCACCACTGTATTGGCAAGATCCCTAAAGAATCCGCATGGCAAAGCATTGAGATTTTGCTGGGTTCAGGTCTCAAGTCATCAATGGTCACTTGTAAATAATGATTGTTAAAAACCTAAGGGATGAAAAAGAAGAAAATAGAATCAGAAGTTATGTTTGCTGTAGCATTAGATAATGTGGAAAGCTGAAACAACCAGGCCCTGGAATCAAACTACTACTAAAAGTAACTCACTCTCACTGCTTTTAATCAGTGTTTCTACTAAAGAATCAAAGCCTGAGTTTTAGAAATGGGTAAACTGAGGCAAGAGAAAGGCCTGGGGTTCAGGGTCACTCAGGTGATCCTGGAGACCCTACAGCCTTCCCCTCTCTTTGAAAGTGTGCTTTCAATATCCTGCTACTGTCTCTATCCAGATGAAAGTTTTGCCAGATATGCAAGAACATATTTGCATGAGAAGAGACAGAGATAAAAGAGGGATTCCTTTTTGTCTGCATGGAAGTAGTAGATGGACATTCCCACTAGATCTAAGTGCATATCAATCATCAGCTGGTGATGACTGTGGAAATGAAACAGTCCATTAATTATGAACATCCATGAACATATTTCTTATTGTGTTCTCCAGCCAATTAAGTATCCCTCTTGAGTTTTCCTAATCGTGTTGGAAATAGATGAGAGGTTCCTCATCAGGATCTTTTTGTCCCTCCTTTCTAGGAGCTCACCTTGGTCACTGATGCAGGACAGATATGAAACGGCTCCCTCATATTCACCGCCTCCAGCTTCATCCCCACAGTGAAGAAGTGGTTTCGTAAATCAGCGTGGTCCTGTGGGAAGAAATGGGGAAGAAGAACACACGGTATGCCAGTGTCATTCACCAAGGAGGGGCTGAAAATCTATTTGAAATATGTCCATGTGGCTTTTGTCACTTAGCTGATTACTAGACTGGGCTCTGGCTTCAACTGGGCACTCCTGGTCCTATGTTCCTTTCATGGCAACCTCATCATAGAAAGAGAGAGGACAGTCTCACTTTTAGAGGACAATTCTGCAGGACCACAACCATCATATCTAAAACACAATGTGTATTTATCTGAGCAGCAGCACCTAACTTGAACCTGGTCAGCAAGGAGATTCTGTTCACAAAAATGCAGACTTATCTGAGAAATGGTTACTTGAAAGCCTCCTCTGGGCAGAGTCTCTTCACCTCTAACAGCCATCATCTGAAAGCAACTAAAGGTCCAGAGATGTCAGGACTCAACCTGACTTCCTCAAGGGTAATGCACAACATGGATGCAAACAGCTCAGGACAGCCCTGATTTACTCTGATGGATGTCCAGCTCCTGCAAGGCATAAAAATAAGGACCTGCCCTGGTTTCCATGCACTGCAAGACAGAAAGGTCTTTTCTTCAGCCAGGAGACTAAAGGTGAACTAAGGTCCAGACACGAACTTGGACCCAAAACATAGCCAAAAAGACAACACGTTGGTAGGGAAACATGCAACTGTGTTGAAGTACCTGCTGCACCCAAAGGGCTTGACTCACAGAGTGTTCCACACAGCAGGCTTGGGGATGGCAGCAGGATGTAGTCCCAAAACTCAGAACCAACCGAGATTCAGCTCCCTGATTTGCTACCACTTAAGTATTTAACATCTACCAAATTACTTTATCCCTCACGATCTGTGTCTAACAGGTGTACAAGTTGGCATTCTAATTCCAGGGTAGTAGTCATATTTAGTTTTCATTCAACAAAAATGTCCTACAGTATTTCCAAACCACCTGTGCATTGGCCAGTACAAGCACAAAAAGAGCTGATGTTATACTTACACATACAGACAACTCCAAACTACATGCAGAAAGCTTGCCATCTAGTAAGTGGTTAGCAATGTCATTCCCATCTACATTCACTGCTACATGTTGTATTCTTGTTCTAAAATTACTTTCTATTGATTTGAAATTGTATGTCACTGTGCTTTTCTCTTCCCAAGAACTGTCTTCACTTGTAGACTTAACAAGGTCTATTTTGGGATCTTACATTCCTGCTGCCATTAGAGATAAGGATTTTTACAAGCTCCAATCACAGCTAAATGAATTGTTGTTTTCATCTTACCGACGTGCAATGTTACAGAGGCTTGTATGTGAGAACCAAAAAGCAGTCAAAGGAAAAAACCTTAATGAATTTAGTCTCACAGCAGGAGAAATACATCCTGATGGGGAAACTGAGGAAGATTTAGTAATAATGTCTCAAAGCCTAAAGAACTCACAGCTGAGGAAAGAGCAAACATTTAGGAATCTGAGTGTCCTGTGGTGTAGAATAATCATCAGCCATACTTACACTTGCTGGCAGTTGCTTCCATATCACTAAAGCCCCAGAGAGACACGAGGCTATTCCTAATAGCTTTACACAGAGAATGTTTCACCGAATTAAAGTCTGAACCAGGGAAGAGAATCAGGCTCCTTGTACACAGAGGTTGTATAGTACCAGGAATGCACTGGAGGGATAAGTTATCAAAATTGCCATCTTCGATACTGAAAAGGCTTTTGGCTGCAAAACTCAGACTACACCAGCACTGAACTTCAAATCTCCAAAGGCAAAAAGCATCTGGATTGGAGGGCTGTCTCCTCCTGCGTAAGGATCCATACCCAGCATCTCTTAATCCTTAGGGTGAAGCTGTAAACAAACAGCAACTTTGCAAAATGCACACTTGGAAGCAGCTTACACTGCAGCATCTTTCCACCCAAAGTTCCACGATTCAGTTCACGCTTGTATCCAGTTTCAGTGCTTAATAAGCCAAGATCAACCAAAGCAAACATGATTATGTTTATCTTTAAACATGCAAGTAGTTTCATCAGCGTTAAGTGATTTGTTGATTGAAACCAAAATACACTGAGACCAAACCATATTGCTTCTCATTTTTATTTGAATCGGCTCCTTTGCTGCTTCTTGTATTTGTTTTTCCCTTTTTCAAAGGCAGGGGAGGAAAAAATAAAAACAAAGAACACTTAAAGCTCTTTTACTTCAAAAGCATCTCCCCTTTTCTCCACACACCATGTACCTTAGGATCAAATCTCCCTTCTCATTCAGTGTAGCATGTAAATATCCTCCCCATTAAACTAATAGCAAGAGTGAGCTCGCAAGGGGAGTTCACAGGATCTCAGGTACGTCTCCTTTTTGAGGGTCAAAATCCTCTTTGAAGCAGGAACATACATTTGTTTGGGAAAAGGCTGCAGAAGTAAAAAGCTTGTCTGTGTTAAATGTCATTTTTCAGATGGAAAAGCTTTCATGGAGAAAAAGCCTTTATGTCTTGCCTCTCTGGCAAACAGTCAGGGTCTGGATATTTGATCTCTCCTGTATATTTACTAAAGAGAAGCATCAAAATTTACTGAAGCAGCCTCAGATTTTTGCAGCCACAAAAGAAAAAAAAGATCCTGAAGCCATTCTCCGGTTCCAGTGTTGAAGTTGCCTTAGCCAGCAGGGAATTACTTAGGATTTGGCATATGCTCCTCTTCAAAACTCCAATTAATTTACATAATTTCTAAGAATAAGTTCCACAGAAGTGAAGGCAAAGCTTTTAATTAGTATTAGGCTCAAAGTGATACATCAGATAATGAACTGCTCTCTCCTCCCTTTATTCACATCGACAAGCGAGACGTTTGGTTAATAAAAGCAGCTACAAGAAGACTGGAAGGGTGAAACTTTCCCCTGGTCCCCACCAGGCTCCACAGCCAAGCAAAAGAAATGCCTGAAATGATTATGGGTGGCACATTCCGATCTTTCACCACTATTTCACAGCATTCAAAGCCACCTACGAGGATGTCACCAGCCATTATTTTCCAGCAACTCCTTCAAGTAAGTTTCAATTTGCTTTGAAATGCAGACAAACAGGCTGAGTATTTTTGACCAGCTGGAGTATTTCATAGCCTTGTGTATGGTGAATCTTTACTCCTACAGGCAGGTAACACTGACCACACGGATTTACACCAGCAGACTGCATGTCCCAGGGTTCATTAGCCCTGAGTGGGTGACGGAAATATACTCTGGAGAACAGTCGAGTATGCTGGCTCAACAAGGATGCAGAAGAGTCCCCCACAGCCAAGTGAAGAAGCATGGCACAGAAAGCACAATGAATTAACGTGGTACGAGCTCTGTAGTCACTCTTTCAAAGGGTCACAATCTCTAACATGATGGATTACAGACTGCAACAGCTCTCACGGGTAATGAATGGAGAACTGCATAACCCTCCGCTGAATGTCTGCCACTTACAGCCCAAAGCCACTGGCAAAAGCCAGGGCTGTCAGAGGTCTCACTACAAACCCCAAGAAGCAATTAAACTCAGTCCCACACAGTCTGAGAGCAGTATGCATTTGCACATTTGCCAGTGTGCAGAGGCTGTGAGCCTCCGGGCCACCCCAATCTGATACGAATCTACATCATTATCTCTGCCTTTGTACAGCATGTGTTTCTGCAAAAATACTGATGGGCTTTGCAACAGCTCACTGCAACCAGAATCACCTGCAGGGTTGAAAGCTGGAATGTCTGAAGGTCAAATAATAAGTCAGCAATGGTGCTGAGAGGAGAACCAGGCTAACTCCCAACTCTCTTCTACAGGTACTGAGATAGCCACATCATTTCTTACTTTATGGCTAACAAGCCATTAGCAGTGCAGGTTTCAAAAATATAAGATGACTTTGAGAGTCTTACTGTCAATCCAAAAGAGATTCACAAACAGATCTACCACAGTATTCAGACTTTTAAGGATACACGCTGGCTAGAAGTCTTGAACTCAAAAGCATACTTTGAAATCATCACAGTCATTTGTCCTTTCTGATAAACACCTTGCTAAATCTGGTTTCTGAGTATTTCTACCCAGCAAAGTGTAAAGAAACTCAGACTTGTTGGTGTCACAAGAATGGGGCTCAGGCAATTTGACAGCATACTGGGTAATGCAGACAGGGCAGGGACACTTGGCTAAACCATTTTTCTATGTGACATTCAGGGAAGCCATAGTACAGGCTACTTATTCTACCTGTGTCCACAAACCCAAGGAAGAACATCACTTTCAGGTTGTGAAATGCTCAATTTTAGCCCATTCTGTTCAAAACGGAACACTGCAGCTGTCTCATTTTAAACCCAGCAGCTTCTGAAGTGTCTAAGTTATAGGGAAAGGTTCGAATGCGACTCTAATTTTCCAATACTCTGAAAGTCAGAGCTCTTTCAGTCCAGGATAGTCAGATTCACACCAATTATAAGACTGCAACTTCATGCAAAATTCAGAACTAAGCCTGAGTGCTGAAAAGTTGCAAAGTTGAGAGGCTGATTAGAAACATCGAGCACTTAATAAATGATTGACCTGGGCCTCCTTTAATCCTCACTAACTGTAACAGTGTAAAATGGTATTGCCTCCAGTGACATCTCTCCCGGTTTACCCTACTAAAAGACACAGGAGAAGTGGGGCCCCATCTGGTATGATTGGAAATATATCATTTGATTCGGTTTTTGTTTTCAAAGAAACCACTTCCCCCGGTGTTTTCACTAATTCTCCAAGAAACTGTCTGCTTCTAATAGCCTAATTTAATCACAAAGCTCATGTGTGGTAACCAGTCACAAACACAGTAATAGCAGTGGTTCAACTGCCTCTACAGGAATCTGGCATTTGTTTTTTGAGGGGAAAAAATGAAAAGCAAGCCTCCCAAACGCAATCCTCTGTGTTTATTTGCAGATGAATCAGTCTTGTTTGCGATTCATCAGCTTCCTTTACTAAACAGAAAGCAATCTCCCTAAAGACACATTCTCTGCAGGGATACAAAAATCCCCTGGTAAGACACAATATGAGCAAATTGTCCCTCAGTTCGACAAGTGCAGTCACAGGAAGATGAAAACATAGAGATGTGGGGTGAGATGATGAGGAAAGGGTTGAGAAGGAAGCTTTAGAGATATCGTGACTCCGAAGTAATGAGCCAAGAGCCAGCTAAGAACTGCACCTACTGAAGAGCCCCTTAAAAACTGCAGATGCTTCTGCCTTAGGATCAAATTTAGCCCTACAGAATTTAAGCTCCTTGTGTTGAATAAAAAATAGTTTCCATAGAAACGGCAACATTGCAGAGTAGCCGGTCTAAATCCAAATACACCTTCTCCGTATGGCTCGGCCCGCCGCAGATGGCATTAGGGCAAAGATCCCCTCCTACGCAGTGCCTTGCTTTCATTTGCCTGGGTGGTGGGAGCACGGGCAGCAGAGGTAAAAAGAGACAGATTGTGGAGTGGTGTGGCAGTCCTGAATGCTGCAAGATGTTAAAAAATCCAAACCAAACACACAAAAAAACCCTAGCCCAGGTGGATGCATAAGCGTTGGCTAACAAGCCCTTGTGTCACATCCACTGGTCCCATTTCACAGGTGGGAAAGTTAAGTGGAGAGTGGGAACACAGATCTGAGTGCTCAAAGTGAAACCATTGGTGTCTCTTTTCATATCCCTAATCAAGTACCTCGGCTGAGAAGAGGGACTGAGTCTGCTCTCAGTAACGTTACGGCAGAAATCACTGAGAAATCAACAGAAATTTGTTGGGAGAGGATCGGAACAAATTGAATGCACAGTGTGAGCTGCAATCATCCTACAAAACAGCTGTGGATCAAAGATTACTTTTGCTTTGGGAAAAATCATCAGATAGGTGACTTTCAGGTATCACCCATCACCAGCATGGGAGCGGACTCTGGTTGCAGGTACACGTTAGCCCCTTATAGTGGAAAACGTCACCATGCCCAAGGATGCAAGAGACAAGAGCTCAGGTCGTCATACACAAACTCCACCACATTGAGCCTGGATGCAATAAGTAAACTGGATCAGGCCCTTTTGTTAACTGCTCACCATCCTTAGAGACCCCTGGCATCTAATGGAGAAAGAAAACCACACATGCTGAATGTACAGCCGGAGGGGTGGGGAAGGGGAAGGGACATGACTCTCACCCAGACCATCTGCTTTGCCTCAACTGTCTCTGCCACTTTTCTTCCAACCCTGACAGTGCTGTCATACAGACCTTTGGGGCTTCTTGAATGTGGCTTGGCTTCATTCACCTCCTTGGACTGCTCTCCCATGGTCAGGAGGGAGATGTGGAGAGGTAAAAACTTCTTCCTGAGGCACAGAAGGACAAGCAGACTCCATCCTGCCTGCTTAACACCTTTGGTATCAAACACATCCTTGCTCCCAAGAGCTGTGAAAGCAGCTATATTTGTAAGGACCTTTGCAGTATACATCTAATTATGGGTATTAGGTCTTACAAAGATAAATGGCTTTAATGAGCCAAGATGGGAGTAGGTCAAAAGACAGATGAAGAAGAGAGGGGATGGGATGCCATGCACACCTTCAAGCCAGGCAAATAGCAGTCAGGGAGAAGGGCTGGCGAGTGCTATGGACTGAGAAGAACAGATGGAGTTTAAATAATCTGGCAGCCTGCAAACAACATGGCAACTCACAGGTTATTAAAGCACAGTGTTTGCAGTGAGGGCCAGCCAAGCCATCAGGGTGTGAAAGGGCTGGGGGTTGCTTATGCTGGGATCCAACTTCCAAGTAAAACCAAAAGCAAGTTCATTTTAAGCTACTGCATCAGCCCACGGTCATCTATTAGGGGAGCTAAAGACAAAAGAATCCTGTTGGACTTCAAGTCAATTCAGATAGTCAGGTTAGGATTATCTCTGAGCAAAAAGTAACCCTTGGGTTTCTCTATCTTACACATAAACTCCTCTAGAATATCAAATAATGGAAAAAAAAAACCACCTGAAAACACTCAAAAGGTTTAGTAAGAGATGTTGTTCCTCATTTTAAGAAAAAACCATAGTCTTGGAGAAACAGTCCCTTTTACTTTTTTAACCAAAATGAACAACTTCTCTGATGGAAAAAATATATTTTAGAGTGGGGAAACGAGTCTTATTTAATATTTGTCATCATACTTTGAAGTGCAGAACTAGAACCACCAGTCTGTCCTGAATTTTAAGGGATCAGCTCTTCCCTGGGTAATGGTTGGTCCCTCCATCACTCTCCTTAAGAGGTATTTGTTCCAACTAATTCCTTCCTTGGCATCAGTCTTAGCATTAATTAATACTATTACTGATTACAGGAAACATCCAAAAGCTCTGGTGCATTGGGCTGGATATAGTGTAGAGCTTTTTTGCTCTTAACAATTTGAAGTTGGAAAAAAAAAGTGACACCTTTAGGAAAGAAGGATCAAAGGGTAGAGAAAAGAGGAATAGGACCAAAGGCTGTACATCAGGAATTGCCACCTGTCTTCGATAACACCTCATCCTCCTAAACATCTGTGCTCTTCAAGTAGTTTAACAGAGTTTGGGTAAGGGATGTGACTAGTGACAACTCCAGCCAAACTAGACATCAAGAACCAGAGGGAACTGGTAATAGGATATGCATATGCAACGCCTGTGGAAAGATGATGAGCACACCAAATCCTGGGTAGGACTTAGTTGCCTAAACAGAGGTATCTGGAATGAGCTGAAAGACACCTGAGGTTCCACAACATATGCATGGAACCCACAGATATGGCACACGAAACCAAAGCAAGCATAATGAGATGTCAGAGATCTCCTTCCTCTCTCTAGGACACTAAATCTCATGATCCATGACCAGCATTCATCTTACCTAAGCTACAGGGTTTTAAGTCTAAAAAAATGCATTGATTCATAAATATAAGGACTAGAAGGTGTTGTTTGGAGCCTGGCTTCTTAGAGATCACCAGTAAGGCTATCACTGAAGCAAACCAATGAAATGGTCACACTTAATCTGAAATCAGGCCCTGGTATCAGTTTGACCATCCTTATTCATAACCAAAACCTTGGCCATTTTGTCAGGTGTCCTCTGAAGCCTAAGTTACCTTTATGACAAGTACCTAGACAAGCACAGGAGATCCCTACAGCACCCTGAAATCAGAGCAGAAACAGCAAAGAACACATTTCCCTGGGTTGTGGCCTTTTGGAAGGATTTGTGCACAGAAACCATTCAAACATCCTTGAAAATCCTGTCTCTATGTAGCTTTCTTTAACATGTTTTCTGAAAAGAACAGAATGACAAATTAATGTGTGTGAGCTTTTGTGATGAAAAACCTTATTCCAGGATGTGTAGTTTGCAAAATGCTACATTTAGTAGCTATATAATAGCAGCATTTTCTGGCAGCTGAACATCATGCTCCTTCTCAAAGGATCTTAAAGCATTTTACAAACACTCTCAACATATGGCCAAGTGTAAAATAGCACCAGGGAAAAAAAAGAAAGAAAAAGAAAAGAAAGAAAACAACCTGTTTGCAGTCTTCTCCCTTGATTTTTGCAACCAGCTCGTGTGATCTCATGGCTTGTGCCCTCTCCTTGGATGCAAAGAAGGGATGAGGGATGTAGAAAGGATTCTGCTGCCAACAACCACCACACACAAGTTCAGCTCTAACACACTTCTGAGAACTGATCATTCAGGATCAAATCCAGGGCTTATAAGGTCTCAGACAGAACTCAACCATATTAAACCAAAACCAAAAAGCCTCACCACCACCAACAGGCAGATCAACTGTCATGGTTTAAGCCACAAAGCACCATGCAGCTGCTCACTCACCCCACACACATCCTCACCTCCTATATGACAGCAAAAGCCCCAGCAAGATGGGAGAAGGAAAGATCACCAAAGGCCTTGTGGATAGAGACAAGGGCAGGGAGGACTTGGAGACAGAGATGGTTTTGGGCAAAAGAGACTCGACTGGAACACAGAAAGTTCCACTTAAACACAAGGGAAAACTTCCTTAATGTGAGGGTGATGGAGCCCTGGCACAGGCTGCCCAGGAGGAATGTGGAAGCTCCTTCTCTGGAGGTGTCCAAAGCACAGCTGGACATGCTCCTGTGTGACCTGATCTAGGTGGACCTGCTGTAGCCGAAGTGTTGGACTAGATGATCTTTAGAGGTCCTTTCCAACCCCTACCATTCTGTGGTTCTGTGAAATGCTCCGCTCAAGGAGGAAAACAAGAACTATTTAATCAACTAACAACTAGAAACAGAAGAAACAGAATGCAAAACCAGAGCAGGATGATGAAAAAGAAAAAACAACCAGCACTTTAAGATCTCCATCCCTCACCCCTCCCTTCTTCCTGGGCTCCTGAAGGCAAGGAATGGAGGTTCTGGTAAGTCCATCACAGATCGTCTCTTGTCGCTTTTTTCTTCTCAGAGGACTCCTCACGTTCTCCCCCTGCTCCAACATGGGGTCCCTCCCACAGGATACAGCCCTTAATGAACCTCTCCTGTGTGAGTCCTTCCTAAGGACTACAGCTCCTTACAGACTCCTCCCGACAGGTTTTCTCCCCCACAACAGCAGAACTCCAGGCACATTCTGCTCCAGGGACACTCTCACACAGTCACGGCCCCTCCAAGCACAGTCATCCCTGACATGGGGTCCTCCATGAGCTTGCTGACAAATCTCAGCTTCACCATCACGCTCCATGGGATGCAGAGACAGACCTGCCTCACCACAGAAGCAGGAAGAGTCTCAGCTCCAGCACACCTCCTCCTCTCTTCCCTCACTGGCCTTGGGATCTGCATGGCCACTTCTCTCTCATTCAACTCCTTCTGCCACCTCCCAGAAAAGAACAATTCTCATCTTCCAGCTGCTGCTTCTTAAAAAGTGATTGTGGAGGTGCCCATCTGGGTCAGGCCCAGAGGTGGGTCTGACTCAGAGCCGTGGGAAAGTTTGGAGCAACTTCTTACAGGAGCCACCATTACAGCAACCCCATGACACAGACCCATAAGAGCAGCCACTTCTCACAGGACAAACACGGATCTTTCCCAGCACTGCCACCTCAGACCAATTTGATGGTCAGGTTAGTCAGTCAATTAAGTCATAACTCAGTCAAACGTGTGTGTGCTCACCCAAGGGACCACTCATGTCTGTAGAGCAAGCACACACACCTTCCTCAGTGATGGGTTTCTGTAGGGCAATGTGGAAAGCACAGAATACAATTGCTGGGTGTGCAGTTTCCCATGTCCGTCAAAGTAAACATTCCCAGCTTTCCAGAAGATCTTTCACAGTTGCCAGCTGTCAAACCTTGTGTTTTATATCTCATCTAACACATGACAAGTTACAGTAGCACACAGCCCCAGGCACCATGTAGAGACATTACTTCTGTGCTGGGTATTCAGATTAAAAAAAAAATTAAAGAAAAATAGAAATTAAAAAGACATCTTTGGATTTGAGACTTTTTGCTGGGATTTGAGATTCTCTTTGAAGGTGCCACACATAAATATTGGCTTATCTTGTAAGATCAGACAAGTTAACTCTCATTTAGTCTCCTACAGACTTTCCTTAATTCATGTTTAAGTGATTACTAGAGGAAGACATGCTCACAGGCATGGACAAGCTCTCATATTTTTCTCCTTAATTAAGAGGGACTAGATGGGGTTGATACACTCTATACGGGTAGAATAAAATGATGCCCACACACCAATAATTGATTCATTCTCCTGCCTTCCCAGCACCAGAATCATGGGCCTATATAGCACCAGACACTGAATTCAGCTCATCTGGTGCTCAGCCTTCCCATAAATAAGTCCCAGTGACCTAATCGTGCCTTTTTGTCCCATTTGGCCTCAAAGTAAGCCTGCTCTTGGCCCATTCAAACATTCCAATGTTTTGCATTGTCTTCCAAGAGGAACATCTTTGCAAGCTCCAACCACAGTGCATGGCAACTGGGATTTACTCAATTTAAATGTATGACCCTCATGCAATAATTAAAACAAGTGGGTATAAGTCTGGCATGCTGAGAAAAGGCAGCAAAACAGCTGTTAGTTATAAACAGTGTTTTCAAAAAAAGGATGTTTTATGAAGCTCATCTGAAACACTCTGCACTCTTTCACATAGATACGAATAAAATTTACACTTTAGGCATTCCCTTTTGTGAATTAATCCCTGCCCCACACAATGCATTTTTGATCTTGAAACTGAAAAGGCAAACTTTAATGGAGTTGGGAGACTGAAGTGTTGGGTGAAATAAATGGCAGAGAATCAAAACCCTCCACACACCAGTATCACAACACAAGGCTCCTCAAACCCACATCCATGCCAAAAGCCAATGCACAAATCTTCCCACTTCTCCCAGCCTAGTAGAGCTTTCATATTGCAAGCAAACGAGCCTGGGCAATTTGCAAAGTGTTCCCAAATTCCTCTTGCTAATTCAAGTGCACCTCAGCTGGGCGAGGAGCTAGGATTCCTCATCAGGACAGGAGGAAGCAGCCTCAAGTTGCACCAGGGGAGGTTTACATTAGTAATTTGGAAGAACTTTTTCCCTGAGAGGGTTGTTAGACACTGTCCTAGGCTGCTCAAGGAGGTGGTGGAGTCTCCATCCCTGGAGATATTTAAAAGTTGTATCGATGAGCTGCTGAGGCCTTTTCCAACCAAAACAATTGTATAATTCTACATCCTTGCAGAAAGGTGAAGGTGGCACAGGAGTTTAATGGGATATGATGAGAGCCTTTTTTCCAATTACAGAATCAGAGACTCATTTAGGTTGGAAAAGACCACTGAGACACAATACTGCCAAAAGTTCCCCACTAAACCACATCCCCAAGTGTCATATCTACATGTGAACTGCACCAGTTGTGTGGGTGATTTGGGGTGTCCCAGCACAATGTTGCTTAAGGGCAGGGAAGGAACCCAAAGTGCTTCAATACACCTCCCTAAGCATTTTCTCACACCCACCAATGCTTTGTCTATGACACCACAGCAAGTATGGAACTTCTAGAAACCAGACAGACCCAGGATTATCTGAGGCCATCACGATTAATAGTAGTGCAGATTTGGATGGGAAATTAAAGCTGGTTTCTCAGGGCTAAAGCACATCTCTTAACTATTAAAAACCAGAATGAGAAGATAAAAAAAAGATATGTAGGAGCAATATTATTTCCCACTTCTACCACAGGTCCCTGAAGGATGTTTCTCAGCTTTTTGGCTTTTGATCAGATGAAAAATTTGGTGCAAGACTCACAGACATCTGTCCAGCTTATGTCAACTTTCACATTCACAGCCCTACAACTTCACAGTTGTATGTGATGCCTTTGCACAGATCTAACAGAGTAAGATACGTTAAAAATCACGTTGGAGAAACCAATACTGATGACCCCCAGTCCCTAGAAAACACTGACTGCATGATATAATGGGAACTCTGCAAATAAAGCTGCATTTTATACAAACACCTCACTTGTGACTTTTCATGTTGACATATTAGAGCAACGGCCCTTGCTGTACAACTTTAACATAAGCCACTGGGCATTGCATGGTTATTATTCATTGTGGGTTCTGTAAGTGAAGGAAAAATGTGTCTCTTTTACCTTAAACACTTCCATTGGAAGAGGAAAATTTGCTGCATCATTAAGGGATTTTTCCAGAGCGCATTTCCACTCAGATATAGTCTTCAGAGAATAGATATCTAAAGGGATGACAGCAACAAAAACAAAACAACAAAACAAAAAGTTGACTGTTCAGGGATCATACACTTTTGAAAGACTTAAGTTCCTATGTCACAAAAATGGATAGTACAAGTGAAATGAACAGTGTGTCAGTTCCAAGCTGTGGAGCGTGGATAAATTAAACACAAAAGCAACTAGCAAGGGCACATTTGAGGAAGATTGTGGTTTATATCCTGGAGTAAAAACCCAGAAAAATGAATGTCCTTCATTTTCTGCTGAAGAAACAAGAACTATACTATCTCATTACTTGAAAACAACAAAAACTCTCTCCTGATTTTCAGTTCTCAGAACACTTGATGTTTTCCAGTTTGAAGAGCCTCAGGTCTTCAGACAATATTAGTTATATTTGAACAAAACCAGGAATACCTTCACCAAAACTGCTGTTCATTGGGAAGTCTTTTTTCTTATTGCAGAGTTGGTTTGGGGTATTTTTTGTGGTGGGTGGGGGTAGGTGTGGGAAGGAACATTTCAGCTAGATCTCTACCCAGAACCTTATGTTGGTATCACACTCAAACCAGATTATCACATTAACACAAAGATGTACACTTATGAATTTTCATCACCATACTTTGAGGCAACATCTTTGTGCAGCTTCCCATTGCTTTCAGTGAGTTTCTTTAAATAGATTTAATATTATTAAATCATTATGATAACAAGCCCTTTATGGTTCAGTGCAGTGAAATGCCTGTGAATCATCAAAAGGAAACAATATAGGAAACAATACTCTGATGAAATACATTATATTGGATTTACTTCTGCCCTAGAAAGCATATTGTTATCCTGCACATAACAAGTTATTGCAGAAAATTCATATCAAGGTCTTAAAGAGACAAGATAGGTGGATAGATTGCAACAATTATTAAAATTGAAATGAACATTTACTCAATGATAAACTTCCACCTTCATATGGAGTGAACAGTGTGAAGCTTTTCCTTTGTCATTTTTGACTCCACACACTTACATCACAGTTCAATTTGTCTCAATTCACATTTAAATTCTGTACATCTAATAACCATATATATTTACTAGCTGGCAAAGATTTATTGCTGTATCTTACCATTCTGAAGGAGGAAATAAAAAATATGTATTAAGGAAAAAAAAAAGAGGGAATTGGCAAGCACTGCTTTCACCTAGCACTGATGGTACAACAGAGTTTTATGCTCTGATCTCAACAGATTTAAGACCTTATCAAAACAGGATTTGCAGAATCACTCACTGCAAGTGGATGTATTTATACTTCCACTATATCAAATCTTGCTACTTCAGAACAGACAGCAAGGATATGCATATGAATTTAAACACACTTGAAAGGAAATGTTAACCTCTCAGAGGGGTATTTTTAATTCCTTAGCTCCCTGGTTCTTAATGGGAATATACACTTTGAGTCTTTGTTTACAGCATGTGCAGCAGTCACAGGTGTTCAGAAGTGCACTCTTTACCTAATTGTTCATTATTTTATAGCCTTGTCGCCCGGTTCTCCCTTGCTTGCAGGGGCTCTGATCGGCTGGAAGTACAGACAGTAAAACAACTCAGCCTGTTTCTTCCTTTTTGGTTTAAATGATGCCAAACAGGGAAACACTCAATATGATACGATTTTGCCCCAAGCTGCAGCCTGTTGTTTCAACTAACAAAAAGTCTGAGTTTTTTAACACCCTGCTGGATCTTCCTCAGAGAGAACAAGCTCAAAACAGACCTTTCTTTTCCACTTTGATGGCAGTGAGGTATAGGAAAGAAAAAGAAAAGTGGCATTTGGGGTGACTTTGTCCAAAATCAGTGAAAACAATCAGCAACTTCTTTGGGCAGTGTCAACAAACTTTGACAGACAACTGCAATATGGTTTCAATAGCCAGCAAGCAATATCATATGCACGTTTAATTAGAGGCAGCTTGGTTATGCTGGCAAGTATATGGACACTAAATCACACGGTTAAAAGAGCATAAAGCATTTGGTTTAAGTGATAGGGTTGCAGGTAATTGAACAAAGTGTGCTGTGTCAATTTGTGTTTAGGTTAACAAGGAGTGAGCAATTAAAATGACTGCCAATTTGTCTTTAAACACAACGAGACGATCTCTTCCTGCATAAACAGTCAAGGAGAGACCTGTGCCACAGTGGCTCTGTGTCAAGCCTTGCCTGTGACAATCTGCACTAGCAAAGAGGCTTACTTTGGATTTCAGATAGACATCTAGGGGGAAAAAAACAAGCTATGATCCCTTTTCCTTGGTTCACAAAATCACAAAGAAACATTTAGGTTGGAAAAGACCTTTAAAATCATCAAGTCCAATCATTAACCCAGAACTGCCACATCCACATACAAAGTCCCTGGAAGTTGTCATTTGGAGAAGACAGGATGATATTTCCTAAGGACTCCTTTGCACACTTTTGTACATTAAGTGCATGTTAGGATGTGGATGGCTTCAGAAAAGAGACCTCTTCACCCAGAATACTGTAGACATTTGGATCCACGGGATCTCCCTCATATGAGATGCTCTGTATCTTAAAAGACTGACCTCGAACTGCTGCACAAGGTAAAACCCAACCTGACAAGTCCCAGAGGTGGATCAACACAGAAAATCACAGCCCAGACACAAAGGGAAACAGAGCTCAAGGGTGGATAGGCAGCATCCAAATCAAGAGTAGCCAAAGCACTGACACAACCTGCAGAACTGATGAACATCCCCATTTGATAGCAATCGAACATGCAGCTTAATCTGGGAGGAGCTATGTGGCCTCAAGAACTCTTTGGAAGAGATTAGTAACAGCTTTCATACAGTCTAACCTTGCTCTCTCATCAGTCAAAGAGACACTTTAACTGGCTTCAGGTGTTTTGAAAGTTAAACAACCAGGTCTGTGTTCATTGCTTTCAACCTCCCTGTGTGGACAGGGAACTTCTGGAGAGAGTCCAGTGCAGGGCCACCAAGATGCTCAGGAGACTGGAGCATCTTCCTTATAAGGAAAGGCTGTGGGACCTGGGGCTATTCAGTCTGGAGAAGAGGAGACTGAGGGAGGATCTCATGAATATTTACAAATATCTAAATAGTGGGTGTCAGGAGGCTGGGGCAGCATTTTTTTCTGTTGTAATGGGATGAAGCTGGAACACAAAAAGTTCCATTTAAATATAAGGAAAAACTATTTCATTGTTGAGGGAGCCCTGGCCCAGGCTGCCCAGGGAGGGTGTGGAGGCTCCTTCTTGGGAGGTTTCCAAACCCATGTGGACATGTTTCTGTGTGGTATGTTCTAGGTAGGCCTGCCTTAGCAAGAGGTTTGGACTAGATCATCTCTAAAGGTCCCTTCCAACTCCCACCGTTCTGTGATTCTATGATTCTATGAAGATGTCACTTCATCTGCTCTACATCAGAGGTGTCTTGGATATCTCCTTTTCTTCACCACTCATAAAAAGGAAACACAAGCTCAAGCTGAACTGCCTTCCCAATGCCTACAACCATGGCAGGCAAACCTAATTCCTAACGAGTAAAAATCAACATTACCGCCCACGGAATCTCTCTCTTTCTTAAGAAGGTCTACGCTAGGTCTTCCACATCACAAAGGTCTTTCTAGTCAAAACCCTATTTACTATAGAAATCACTATGAAGGCTGTGAGCAGGCAAGAATATGTCCCTGGCACACTCTCCTGGCCTGGGGACCTTACAAAATCACATCCTTTGACAGCTGTGGCTTGTAGCTTCACTCCTAAGTTTCTTTAGAACTCTATGCTGCCAGCACCTCACCCTGACAACTCACTATTGCTTGCCTGTCTGCTTGATCCAAGATTTCTTTTTTGGACTTTGATTTGAAACAGATTCCCTAAGACCAGTCACTTGTTTTTTCCCCACTTCTTCCACTGGGTTAACGTCTTGAATCCTTTATTTACTCATTGTGCTTTAGGAATACACTGGTGTTAGGTGAACATCAAATAGCCAATACAGTCAACTATACCCTTGGGAGTAATGTTCAGTAGAAGACTTGTGAGAAAATGTAAGGGTTCAGACTCAAAGAGTTTTCACTCGTCAAACTCCTCTGAGATTCAGCTTCAGGAGATGTAATCACTACCTACTTAACCCAGTGGAAGTCAGGAAGAAGACCTGGGCATTGAATTCACAAATTATAATGTTCACTAAAGAGCAAATAACCAGAGAAATGCCAAGGAGAGGAAACAGATACCAGATGAAGATAGATAAGAGCAGGAAAAGACATTTTAAAAGCAATTAAATCAAGGAGAGGGCAGAAGAAACATAAACAACAATAGCAAAGAGTCCAGTAACAAGCTTAGAGACTAGATAATGGAAAAAAAATGAAAAGAAGAAATGCAATGGGATGGGGAATCCTTAAGAGACGAAACTGGATAAAAGGAGGACAGAGCAGAAAAACAATGGAATAAACAAAGAAGAAGCACAGTTCAGTTTGGGCCATTTCTGTATCGATTCAGCAAAGCTATACAGGCCAAGAAGGGTCAAAGGCAGTCAATGAAAAAGGGTTTCTGTGTAACATAAATGTTCTGTAAAATAACTGAGTGATACTCATGCTTTCCAGCATTCACATCTAATTTAGAAGTGATGAGGAATATTGATTCCTATCTATCAGTGAAGAAAAACACATGCTTCCAAAAAGCATTTGAGACCCAAGTTAGACCCAAGACCCAGGCAGATTTGTGAACATAACAACTGCATAGATCGGGGTAACCTCTCTGAAGCAGGTACAATGGACAGAAGCCACATCAGAAACACCTTACCTAAAGGAAAGCTATCTCTCTGCCATCACTCACGCTAAAACTTCAGCTAAAAATGGACAAGCAGAATGAGACCTGGAGAAGTTGTTCACCCACACAGGAAAAGGTGGAATAAGACTGCTGGGCCAAAGTTGACTATGCTCTTGCTCAGCCTCCTGACCCTGCCTGCTTGTGCCTGACTCCTACACCTGGAAGCTCAGTTCCTTGAACTTCTCCTACCCCTGGATTTGTAATTTCCAACTTCTGACTCCAGACTGGACTAACTGTAATCCCCATCTCTCTCTGTCCAAGCTGATCTGAACACTGAACTTGACTCTAAAGAGTTGCTTCTCCAAGATGCAAGCTCCTTATGTTAAAACTGCTCTGACACACTTGTAAAGACTTCACTCCCTTGCAGAAAATGCAGGACAAAAATATTTGGTGTTTTGAATGTGAAATACCCCACCTACCTTTGCTCAAAGGACTATTTTCTTATCTTCAAGAATAAACACCCTATAACCCCTCCATGAGCAGGTTGACATGGGCAGATAGATAAACCCACCACTTCACTGTGCTTTCTGACTGGTTACACACAAGCCAGGCCTCACTTGGCAGATGTACAGCAACATTACAGCAGAATATGTAAGACTTGTGTTACATGGACGATGAGAGTCCCAAAACACTTTCTCTAGCCCTAGAAAATTTCATGGAAGTCTACTGCTATGCAAGACAAATGTGTGTGGCTATGGAAAGACATATAAGAGGTCTCTGGTTGAAGGGAAATCTAATGGAATCTAGTATAGGCTGAGAGATGTCATCTAGGACTTGATTTGGACAGCAGAAGGCTGCTTCCCAGTAAGGCTACCATCAGGAATCCTACGGTATGGCTAGGAAGATCTGGCCGCTAAAATGCCACTGAAGAGGGCTGGGCAAGCTGGCACATTCTTGGACTATCCTCATCATCTTGGTGGAAAACTACATGAAACTGCTTTTATTGTATGCTGCTTCCTTCTAGGACTGAGCTAAACCAAACGGAACTGATTTAATAAATTGAATACAGTTTACCTGACCCACTTTGAACCCAAATTAGATCATAGAATCATAGAATGGCTGGGTTGGAAGGGATCTTTACATCTAGTCCAACCTCCCTGCAGAAGCAGGTCCACCTAGATCAGGTCACGTAGGAACACGTCAAGGTGGGTCTTGAATGGTTCTCATATGTCATCTTAATAGCTAGAAACTACTGTCAAAGCAATGTGAATGCTGGCAAAGAAGAAATGGGTTGCACAAGTATCTCAAAACATGAGCAAATGCCACAAAATGAGACTGTATTTTTGGGAGGCTCTTTACCTGCAGGTGGGTCCATTCTGTATTTATTCTCTTGACACCAACCGACTGGTCGAAGTCTGCAATCCAAGTAAAACAACCACTGGTCATAGGATTCAGTCTCCTCCAATCCCACATAGCGAAGGCGTAATCTTCCTCCAACATTTTCAACCACACTAACTATCCAGTACTGAAAGGGATTCTGGGAATCCTGCAGCTCTATTAAGGAATCAACTGTAATGAGGTCTACAGGGTTTTTTCCTCGCAGAGGCTGTTTGAATAGAAGCAAAACTCCTTATTTTAAACTTTATTTGAAGACTTCTCAAGGAAACAGATGACAGCAGAAGATTATTTTTGTTTTTCACACCATCATCCAAGCGATCAGCAAACAGTCTGTTCTTCTTCTATTTTACCCAATGTCTTCCAAGTGCAAATTCAGAAGTAAAACAGAAAACAACAGTTGTGCTAATTTCTCAACCGACATCATCAACAACAACAACAAAAGAATAATACAAGGTGGAACAGCTCCTGAGGCACATTCACTTAGGATGCTCCTGAACAGCTCAAACCCCAATTATACCGGAGGATTTCAAACCAAATTCTCATTGCTTGCCGCTGGTAAGAACCAATCAAAGGACTGGACACTGGCATTTACCTAAAAGGTAAGTACTTTCGGCATGACCCTGAAATTGCTGATCTTTCTTACCAAAGCCTTTATCTCATTCTTACTGGCACATAGAGCAAATTACTCCCCACAGCCACGGATGCAACAGTCTATGGTGGTTACTCCAAAGCAGGTTCCCACCAGCTTAACTGGTCTTGGGATCAGAGCCCAAGGCACAAGGGATTTGTTGGGTTGAGCCACCATGCTCAAGAAATCACAGTGGTTGAGGTTATCTGCTTAGACATAGTATTTTTTGTGATCTCAGTTTTGCAACCATTTACACATGTGCTTAACTTTACACCTGCAAAGCTGCCAACCACAGGCATTAAAAAACCATGAGATGCTTTGTAGAACGATACCTTTGGGGCTTAGTGTTTTTGCTTTGCTATTGCTCTGTGTTGTCAAGCTTTTCTCCACTAACATAATGGTTCAAGTTCTTCTTTTTTATTAATTTCAAGCTCCAATTCTTATGCAATCTCTTAATTCCAGGGCTTTAAGAGCAACACTAAAGAACCACCCCGGTTGCTGGGAGTATTGGTCCCCAGAGGAGATGTTATGAACAAGAAAAATATATTCAAAACAAGAGTTGGGTTTTTTTTTTCCTCTGTGTTTGTCCCACTTTTACTTAATTAAACAATATAAACCTTTCACAGTATTTTTAAAAATATTAATTCTGTAAATCAGAGTCAGCCCAAGATGATTCTTTCTAGAGGTGGCTAGAAAAAAAAGAAAAGAGAAGAGAAAGCTTCATTTTTCAAAAGAGTTCTCTTTCCTAGGGAATTCTGGATATAATCAACATTTTCAAATGTAACCCCTATTTTCACCCCACCTCTCCTCATCCAAAATAATGCAGGCAACAGAATGAGAATTTGGTAAAAAATGCAATTAAAATGAGCTATAACCTTACCACATGTACAGTTTTAACCAGCTCTATGATTAATAGGTATTTCTCGGAGCAATGTATTTGCCATTATAAACCACTGCTCTATAATGTAAGCCACAAGCACCTGCATAATCTCTTCAAATATTATTTCACAGCAAAATGCAATGTCAGAATTTAATATTATAATAGAAATCGACTTTAATCGGGTTTTTGTTCTTCTGGTACAACTGCTCCTTTGCAACAAAACATTCTTTAACATAAAATGATGGTGTAATGATTTGACTTGTGATAATAAATCCCTGGCTGTATAAAAACGAATATTGCCTCTCTGATTTGTGTGCTAGATTTTAAGCCAATGGGTTGTCACTTACCCCTGAGAACTGAATGGCTAAGATTAATAATTGCCTTGCACGAAATCTTAACATTTACCATAATGCAAGAACTTTTTATATGCATAGCTAGCATGTAAAAAAAAAAAACAACAAACCCAAATAAGTATCAGTACATATTGATTTAACAGTGTTAACAACAATCTGCAGCACTCAGAAACAGCAAATCTGTCAACAGAGGGTTACATAACACCGCACGACACAGACAGCACTAAGCACATACGTTGCATAAAACACCAGAAAAGGGTCAGAAATTGTTTCCCTGTTTCTATATTGTTTTCTCTCTCTGTGTTTCTGCCTGGGGCTGCCTTGTTTCTCTGCCTCTGGAATGGGTATGGAGAGGTTCACGATGGCATTAGCATACATCAGAGATGGGTGTTGGACACGACCAGCTTTTTGCATATGCCATCAGAGAGTGGTCCAGGAAAGGAGGTGCAGTAGGCCTGAGGATGTGTATTATTTTGAGCATGCACAAACCATTTGCCCAACAGACTGATGGGGGAGGGGAAAATCCTTGCTGGTATGCTTCTCCTTGCCAGGCAGCTCATACTGCATAGGCATGTGGTAAAACAATGCAGCTGTGGCTGGTAGGAGTGACCAGGAACTAGATCATCAAAAATGGTGTCTGGAGGTCACTTGCTTCCAAAAGGGCAACATGAGCACTTCCACAAAGATAAACTGTATGCCTTCATTCTCAGCCCAAATACAGAAGGGCAGAGAGAATTATCTCCCCTAGGATGGGCTGACTCCTCTCCCAGTGCCCACAAAGCATCCACGTGGGAGCAGAGTGGGTCCCACAGGAGGAGGTATTCTGTTCCTATGGTTTCAAGGTGAACGTGCAAGATTTTGGTCCAAGACCTCAAGGCAAGAGGAGGCTGCCTGATGGGCAAGTAATCCTGTGAATATGCTGCATGCAATGGACTCTCTTGGCCATATAAGTTCACCTAAAAAAACCAGACTCTTATTCTCTCCTGACTACTGATGACTGAGGCCACCTCACACAACCTCCATGCTAAATCTGAATGCCACGTTTATGTGAATTTCCTTGAAGGACCAATTTCCAAATACGCACAAACTTGACAGTGATGCCCATCAACTTACTAAAGCCCCTCTCCAATCCGTTTCCTGACTTGAAAGCTCAGGTCACCAGTTTGGGAGATGTAATGGTGTACTGAAGAGCTGTGTCCTCCTTCCCACAGTCTCCCTCCATGTTCACCTGTACCACCCAGTCTTTTTGAGTACTCAACTTTCTAAGTATCCCCTCTCCAGCTTAAAGGCAAAACAAACTACCCTTTGCTGGGTCAGAAGCAGAGCCAGCCAGAGTCAAGGCAATGTTGCCACTTACTTTTGGCTGGCACTGCATCAAATGCCACTGCTGGCACACAGTCATTGCAAGCACACAGCCTTACACAGTGGGAAGAAAACACTGCTGCAGCATGCACACCACAACGCCGTATCAATAGAAACTGCAATCTAATACATACACCTTCCAGTAAATTTGCAGGTGCAGTCCGGGCGCCGGTCAGATCATGGATGAGAAACTCTGTCCAGTCCATATATTTCTCTTTGATTGCTGGGGAGGATGAGGAGAGGAAAGAAAAGAAAAGAAATGCTTAGCACAGCAGACTGCAACACGCTTGCCACACATATTTGAGACATGTCCTCGGGGTTTACCAGCTCTGAAGCTTCAGATACAATTGTAGTCTAGACCAGGAGAAAAGCTGGTTTGTTTTCCAGTTCCTTGGGCAACCCGTACACAGTTACATTCTGATGTTCATTGAATCATAGAATCATTTGCGTTGTAAAACACCTTTAAGGTCATCAAGTCTAATTACTAACACAACACTGCCAAGCCCATCACTAACTCATGTCCCTTAAGCACCTCAGCTACATAGCTTTGTAATATCTCCAGGGATGGGGACTCCATCACCTCCCTGGACCTCTGTCTAACAACCCTCTCAAGGAAGAAGTTCTTCCTCAGCTCCAATCTAAACCTCCTCCAGTGCAACCTGAGGCCTTTTTCCTCTTGTTCTATTGCTCATTACTCAGTAGAAGAGACTGACCCCCAGCTCACTAGAACCTCCTGTCAGGGAGCTGCAGAGAGTTATCATGTCTCCCCTCAGCCTCCTCCAGACTAAAGAACCCCAAGTCCCCCAGCTGCTTCTCATTAGAGTTGTTCTCCATACCCTTTCACTAGACTTGATGCCCACTTGAGGATATGCTCCAGTACCCCAATGTCTTTCTTGTAGTTAGGAGGCCAAAACTGAACACAGCACACAAAGTGTAGCCTCACTAGTGCTGAGTACAGTGGGACAATCACTGCCCTAGTCTTGCTGGTCACACTATTTCTGATACAAGGCAGGATGCCATTGGCCTGCTTGTTCCTCCACTATAGTCATTGTCAGTGATTTACAACATCATGGCTTATAATCTCCATCTCTCCCATTCCAAACTGGCCATTGCTTGGTTAACTACTCATCTCTTGCTTATCAAACAGTCTCAGACATGATTTATAAAGTCCCTTTATATCTTCACTCACGGTCTCAGAGAAAGAGAAGTTGTCCAAACTTTCAGTTTGGAAACTGAAAGTCCAAACTTTAGAGGTGTCTGCCTCTGGCATTCAAATTCTGGTTAAATTCTTGCTGAAATCAGTAAAAGCTGGGCACCAAAATGCAATTCAGTCAATTTCAGAAACATTTTGATCTCCCAAAAAAAAGTCTTACTCAAGTGTGGGAAAATCAACAGTGATTTATTTATGTTGCTAAAATAGCAACACATAGAGAAAAATCACAAGCATTTGAAAATGAAAACATTTCTGCTGAACAAATGACTGGATATGTGCTTTAAAGACCATTACCCCACAGGGGAGCCCATGAAGGGCCGTAATCAAGCAGTATAGGTCCAGAATAATTAAATGATGGCAGCTCTCACCATTTACTCAAAGAAGCAGAGTTTTGCTCCACACTTCAGGGGAAATATGACATTTGTCAACCAAGGGCAATTCAATCTGAAGCACTTAGTGCTTTCACACTTGTCAGGGTGGGATTTTGAAATGGTTTAAAAGCACAGCGACTGTGATTTCTCAGCCATTCCCAGTGATGGGGTTGCCCCAACAATGCCAAACCTGAGGCTTTGAACCTCTGAGAAATTGGCACCTCAGTGGTTAGAGCAGGAGGACTTCAGACTACACTTCTAAGGAGAACTGTGAGCACAAATACTGCCACCGTTGCCTCCAGCCAAGGAGACCAAAGCTGAGCCTTCTCAAAATGCATTCTCAAGCCATTTGCTGCCAAAGACTGATTTAAGGAAATGCAAAAAAGGAGCATCACATTTGCCCAAAGACGGTTATTCAGCATCGTCATGAAACTTGGCACAACATGCTCATGGTTGGGCTTCCATCCAGCACGGGTGCTTGGCACAGTTGGACTCTGGCCCATACTCAATTTATAGCCTAAATGCCTTATGCAGTTGGCCACAGACAAAGACAGAAGCTATATCCAATAGATCTTACATCACACCTCATTTCCGAGTTGTGCTCCTTCCTCAAAATCCACTTCTCCCAAAACCACTTGAACTACACATTTAGTTTCTAGAACTAAATGACTTTAAAAGTGCATTTAAATGTATTGAAAAATTAGCAAACTTTAAAGTGTTGGACTTGAGCCTCTATAAAATACTACTTGAACTTGCCTGGAGCTGTTCTAAGTCTTTTATAGCACTGATTTTCATAGAATCATAGAATGGTAGAGACCTTTAGAGAACCTCATTTTGCATGATTTCCAGGGAATTTATTACATTATTTAAAATGAAGGAATAGACTGAGAAGAAATTGTTATACGTGGCTCTTTCTCTCTCAACATTCTTGTGTACACCTCATCAGTTCCTGTGCATCTACAAGAAAAGAAGCTTTATTTTGGCACCAGTGAGAAGATAGTAATTGCTGTAATGAATGAGACTGGAGTCCCTCTAGTTCAGACTTCTGCCTCTCACTGTGAACAGCACTGGGTGCATCAGAGAAAGGTGCAAGTTAAACTTCATTTTGGCTCATACCCACAAAGTTGTCAGCCAAGTTCTGAATGCCAGAGCTTCATTACTAAGGAATGACAAATGTGACAAAAAGAACAGGGTTCAAACTTTCAAAGCTGGCAGGAATGGGGTGGGTTGGGGGGGGGGGGGTGGGAAAGAGTATTTTCAAAGTTGACAACAGATTTCAGGGGCCTCCATTTCCAGATGCCCCATCTGAGATATCTTCACGGTGCCCAATTCACAGATCTTGCTGTCAGTCACTCCTCCTAATGCCTCTCCAAATAAACATCTTGTCCTTTTAAAAGTCTTGCACCACACAGCTTTTTGAAACCTAAATAAAATGATGCTTCTCTCCACACTTTGGGCTTGGGCAAAGCTCAAAAGTGCCATGGTGATCTTTGCTTTCAGACCAAACAGACTCAGCTGAAAAAAAAAACCAACAAGTTACTCCCAGTTTCTGAGTGGTTTCAGAGCCATCTTCCCCCCAACACTTTTACTACCTGGTGTTTGCTTTATTTTATGCTTCTTTGGAGATGTACATATAGAGACTCTGGAAACTTGTGTCAGGGAACAGATTGCACTGGAAGTATCAGGAACAGAGATCTGCACTTTTTTTTTTCTTTGCTTGTATAGCACAATCAGGCTTCTCAGCACTACAGTTCAAATCATTACAATGCAAATACAGAATTTTTAGTGGTGATGAAGTGAATCTGAATAATCATGATGTCTGCAAAAGCCATCGTGGACCAAGCAAAATGTTAAACAAGTATTCAAACAAAAGCAAATCCACTGGGTAAATAAGAATAGCTGGCAGTGTAATGCATGGGTGCCCAACCTAAGCATCCATCTCAGGAAATGCTGGTGTTTTTCAGACCCAGCACCTGTGAAATGAAGCACTGATTTTCAATTCAAATTTTCACTTGTTAGCTACAGGAACAGATGCAGCTGAACCTTTCACGCTGCAGACAGGCTGGAACAACTCTGCTTTTAGAGCCCATGTGCAGCTGGCTGGTCAGACAGTGGGATGGGAAGATAGAGAGGACAAAGGATCTTGTTGCACATAGACTGAAACTCCACTTACATTTTTCCTTCCTCAAATAACTTCAGTGAATCAGGAGGGGTCCAGAGGGCTCAGACTGCACTCCAGTCTTCAACAAGGGCAAGAAGGACAAACCGGGAAATTACAGGCCAGTCAGCCCCACCTCCATCCCTGGAAAGGCGATTAAACAACTCATCCTGGATGTTGTCACTAAAGGTATGAAGGAAAATATGGTTATCAGGACAAGTCAACATGGATTCACCAAGGGGAAATCCAGCTTGGCCAACCTGATAGCCTTCTACAAGGGTGTAACTGGCTGGCTAGATGAGGAGAGAGCAGCAAATGTCATCTATCTTGACTTCAGCAAGGCTTTTGACATCATCTCCCATAACATCCTCATCAGAAAGCTCAGGCAGTGTGGCTTGGATGAGTGGACAGTGAGGTGAATCGAGAGCTGGCTGAATGACAGAGCCCAGAGGGTGGTGATCAATGGCACAGAATCAAGTTGGAGGCCTGTGGAGTTCCTCAGGGATTGATTCTGGGGCCAGTCTTGCTCAACATCTTCATCAACGACTTGGATGAGGGGACAGAGTGTACCCTCAGCAAGTGCCCTGATGGCACCAAACTGGTAGCACTGGTTGATTCACCAGAGGCTCTGCTGCCATTCAGTGGGATCTCGACCGGCTTGAGAGGTGGGCAGAGAGGAATCTCATGAGGTTCAACAAGGACAAATGCAGAGACCTGCAGATGGGGAGGAACAACCCCACGCACCAGTACAGGCTGGGGATTGACCTGCTGGAGAGCAGCTCTGCGGAGAGAGACCTAGGAGTTCTGATTGATAATAACTTGACCATGAGCCAGCAACGTGCCTTCGTGGGCAAGAAGGTCAATGGGTATCCTGGGATGCATCAAGAAGAGTGTGGGCAGCAGGTAAAGGGAGTTTCTTCTCCCTCTCTACTCTGCCCTGATGAGGCCTCATTTGGAGTCTTATGTCCAGTTCTGGGCCCCACAGCTCAAGAGGGACAGAGAACTGCTGGAGAGAGTCCAGCACAGGGTCACCAAGATGATCAGGGGACTGGAGCATCTTTCATATGAGGAAAGGCTGTGGGATCTGGGGCTGTTTAGTCTGGAGGAGACTGAGGGGGGAATCTCATTAACACTTACAAGTATTTAAAAGACGTATGTCAGGAGGACAGAGTAAAATATTTTTTTGCAGTGTACAGTGATAGGACTAGAGTTAATGGACAAAAGCTGGAACACAAAAAGTTCTACTTAAGGAAAAACTTATTTACTGTAAGGGTGAAGCAGCCCTGTCCAAGGCTGCCCAGGGAGAGAGTGGAGGCACCTTCTCTGGAGGTTTTCCAAACCTGCCTCGACATGTTCCTGAGTGACCTGATCTAGGTGTACCTTTAGCATGGGGTTGGTTGGACTAGAGATGATCTTTAGAGGTCCCTTCCAAGTTCTACCATTCTGTAATTCCATTATTTCATCTACTTTTCAAAGTATGCATCCTCCCAGATGACTTCTGTGAACTTTCCCCATCCAGAACCTCTTAAGCTGAATGTACCTCTAGGATCTCAGCTAAAATCTGTGGTGTTGTGGGAGGCAGGGAAAACACACAAACAAGAAATAAAGCAAAAGAAATACCATAAATCCTTTCAAAGGGAACCAAGGAAGCAGGTCCTTCTACAAAAGACAAGAGGACAAGATGTATCCTTCAAACCAAAATATTGTGACAAACCCCCTCCAACCACAGAGGGCACAAGCAGTGATTTGTAAGTCCACGACTCATCTCACCCTAATTCATGTCACCCTAGCTCTTACTGAGCAGCACAGACTCAATAGGTGGTAAGAAATCCTCACAATAAGAAAGTCCCTAGTACTTCTGCCTGGATGGCATAAGAGGAAACATCCCTTGTTCTCCACAGTACAGGGAGCTGGCAAAACTGGGAGGAAGACTTTTAACTATGAATAAAGTCTTCCTGATGCAAAAATAACTACTGAAAGCTACCGGTGTCTTTGTACACACATCCCTCCCTTACCAGGCACAGCTCAATTGTGAAGGTGGCACCTTGGAAAGGGACTGTCATCCACACCACAACGGAGCTCCAAGCAGCCTCAACTACAAGTAAGCATTTGAGACATTATAGTTACATTGAGGCTGTTTTGGAAATGATATCCTAGGCAGAGATGGCTTGCCTGACCTAACCAACAGTAACATAATCACAGTGATTGGTCCTTCAGAGAATGAGGTTTTGATGCTCTACAAGGACACAGATTGGCCAAGAGTCTCACTATTGCTATGGCTAACAGACCCATCTTAGTCCTGTGGTCCTGCATGGTCTGCTGTGCAGATTGTGCAATGGTCTGGAAACCTGGAGGCTAACTGCCATCACATTTATCTAAGTGAGTGGAAATTATACAGGAGAAGTAGAGATAAGGTAACAGAAAAAAAACAAAAAAACCCTGAGTTCAGTGATGCCACTGATGCAAATGTCAGATTGTGAGCTGAACTGAACAACTGAACATTAGATAATCCACAGAGGAGACAGGACATGGAAAAAGCACTGGCCAGAACTTGCACCAGATTAGACATTGTACAGCACAAACACAAGCAGGCATTGCACAGAGCAGCGCTCCTAAAACACCAATGCTCTTGGAACTGCTTTTCTTTCCAGGTTTAATAGTAAACACCACAGCCCTGTTTGGAGCTGCAGCTTGGGTGAGCAGATGTGCCCGTTCCCTTTGGATCGAGTTCAGTTCATCTCAGAGATGGCATGGGTGGCTGTTTTCACACCTCTGCAGCTCCAAGGCCAAAGGCTTTAAAGCATCTTCTTGCTTGACATAGAACCACCTGCTGTAGAGCAAAGCAGCCCAAACCAAACACCAGATCTGCATGTTGCTGAGCCAAGGTCTATCCATAGCAAAGCCAATAGCTCTGCTCCAGATTACACTCATGCAACTGCAGAGAGGAAAATCCATCTGGATCTAGATCATTACAGAAAGATCTCACATTTCTCTCACCAGTTTCAGAGAGGCAGTTGTGGTGCACCAGTTCCCAGACACAGCACTGGGATGGGCTGGTTGAGAGGCTGAGCCCAGGCTTTGCCTCCTCCTAACAGATCTCAGTGAAATTATCCACATTTACAAAAGAAAGAACCAAGTATCCCTGCTCTTCTGTAGTCTCTGCAGTGCACTACCTCTGAGGCTTATACAGGGAAATGTAAAGCCCTCCTGCCTCCTTCAATAAAAAATACTCATTTCAGAGAGTAGCTTCCATTTATTCCAGCAGATTCTTAAATTAGAAAGAAAAAAGACCCTTACACATTAAGACTCTATTTATTTCCACAGAAGCCACAGTATAGGTTATAAAACTGAGCTCCCCTTCCACAGAACTGAACTCCATCAAAAAAAAGATTATACCCAGTATCCCTCAAATAATAATTCTTCCCACTTCTTTCTCTAGTCAATTCACCCTGCCCCCAACTCCTTCAACTCCTATTCCTCTCTCTCTTCTTTCAACTCCCTGTCATTTCCTCACTTTTACCCGTTTGTCTCATGACTCAGGGCTGTGGTTGGACACGACTGCTCCAAATCTGGTCATCCCAGCAGCATCTGAGGACCAGGGGCTGCTGCAAACCCTCCTTGATGTCCAAAATAACCATTAGCACCACTCAGCATGCACCTGCTTTTCACCATCAGCTGCTCAAAAAAGCCCTTTCCCCTTGCACTGTCTGTGCTGACCACAAAAGCAATGAAAGAAATGGTCAAAACAGGCCAGAACTCTGCATGACCACATCCCCCATTTACCCCATGAACCTGTGGAGAACCAGGACAGCAGCTTCATTCCCTGTGCACAACAGGCTGCCCCTGCAATCCTGTAAATCTCTGTGCCCTGCCTCAGTCACAGCACATAATGGCTTCAGATTTATCTGCCTCTCTGGAGAAACAAGAGATTAAAAGAACATTTACAGTCCCATGAAAGCACTGAGTCATAGGCGCTCCATTCAACGAATATGAGATACCATTATCACATTACCAACTCTTGGGATTTTATCTAGTCTCCTAGTAGTTGCTCTTAAAGCCACTTCTCTTCGGGTCATAGCTTTCTATGAAAATCCTGATTTTCTTTGCTTTTATCTCTTTTTTTTTTTTCTCTCCCCAAGAACAGCACACTTCATAGCACAGGCAAAACCCTGAAACCTGAAAGACTGAGAAGATAACAGAAAGAAGGTGCATACGGGGTTTTTTGCCTTTTTATGATTATTTTTCCCCTAACTGCTCACTTGATTGACAAAAGCAAGACTCAGGAATTTGGATTCCCTCGTTTATAATAAACATTAGCACAAATTCATACAGCACCTAAATAAGCTACTCAGAAACGCCTTTACCTACCCCATGCCCTTGCCCTTCACAAACACAATGGAAGGTGTAAGGCGGCCATGTTTCTATGCACCAAGGATCACCAAGCAAGAGATGTGTCAGTACTTCAAAACAATGCAGATAACAAAAAACAATACGTAATGCATGGTTTAATATCTAATGCCCATCTACCTATCACCTGAGCACATCGAGTACACATTTGCAGGCGAAAGGACAATGCAACATTAGCTCATCTGAGGGGAACCGAGCTGCTGTCATCAGTAACTGGACCAAAGACAAGTAATATCAAGTTTAGCTCATTTTTGTCAATATTCAAAAGAAAAGAAGAAAAATAAAAAGGAGTAAAATGCTTTTTGTCTTGGATTTCTTTTTAATAACCCAGGATCACCAGCAACCTGTCGGCACCTCTGCTGGAGAATCCCCACTGGAACACAACAACCTCTAAACAACAGTTTCCATTTTCTCATAGATGAAAAGCCTCATCTTAAACAGCTTTACAAAATGATTTAAAATCATTGGGATAAATCTGCTAAGTGACAACACTCTCACTGCAGCAACCATTCTTGTTATTTAAAATTTAACTCCTTCCTAGGGTTGGATTGAAGAAAAACAGGTAACACAGGGAATTACAGCTGGGGAATTCTTGTCACTCCATTAAGAAATAAACTAAAATAATAGGAACTCATTTAAGAGGAAAAAAAAAATCTAAACAAGAATTCAGGACGTTCAGAGTATAAATGGAGATTTTTATATATATCTAAAATATGCAGTTTTTCCAAGAGGTAAATAGCATATTGCAAAACCACAGAAACTTTCTAATATTTATGTTTTCCTTTAAAGTTGCCACACGTTGGATGCAATATTGATGTGTTATAAAAGTCTTCACATACAAATGTTACAAGTGTGCCATAAAGGTCTAAACGATAGAGTCAGAATGAGATGTCTTTATATCAAAATAACATAGAACGGCTAAAACAATTTGTTTAGACTTCACCCATCACAACAATTTGTCAAAACTGACATGTTCTCACAAAATATTTCCATTTTGATGAAACAGCATTTTGACAGCAAAAGGCTGAACCCAAACATTTTCATTTGGCTTGCTGAACTATAGAAGTCCTTGTGAACCAGACTGGATGTGAAAACAGGATGGGGATGTGAGTGCTATCCCTGCTCCTGGGCTCCTAAGCAAAGGACTCAGGCTGTGTCTATGATGCCTTTGAACCCTCCCCTAGTCTCTCAGGGGAGGGAACATCCTCTGCTGAACACTCTGCAAAGTCAGATCTTTCATTAAGCATTTCCAAAAGAAAATAGAATTTTAAAATATTAAAACAGATAGTGATTTCATTGCATTTTCTCCAAAAAAAAAAATTACTGGTTTAGATTCTTTCATGGGCTCCCTAGAAAAAGTCAAATAGGGCTGGAGACATCTTCAAACAACTCACTTAAAACTTGAAACGATCTTTTGTTCCCACACCAGCAGAGTTCTGCAGTTTGCAGGCCCCAAAAAAAAAAACCAACAGAAAAGCAAGTAAAAAGTGCATCAAAAGCTGTTGATCTGATCCCCTAACAATGCAGCCAGAAATATCAAGAGGTATCAACTTCAGAGCTCAGGCATCACCTTCTAGACACCTGTCTTAAATATGGAAATCCTTCAAAGAAAATAATATATATAGGGGATTTTCATGGACACCAGAAGTTATAAACAACTGTCCATCAAAGAAAACACATTCTCAAAATCCATTCCTGGAGTCAGCAGTACACTGTGGTCCCATTCATATGAATTTATGACAGACTAATAAAGAGGTGTGAGAAGGCAGCGTGGTACCTACAGGAGAATCATAGAATGGTAGGGTTGGAAGGGACTTTTAGAGATCATTCAGTTCGCCCCTACTGCGGAAGCAGGTTCACCTGCATCAGGTTGCATAGGAACATCTCCAGGTGGGTCTTGATGACCTCCAAGAAAGGAGCCTCCACAACCCCTCTGAGCAGCCTTTTCCACTGCTCCATCAACCTCAAGAACATGTAGTTCTTTTACACTGATGGAAGATGCTGCTTTAAACTATTGATTGATCTCTGAGCTCTTACAACTGTTTAATAAATGAAAGTGAAAATGTGTAAAACTTCAAATGGATGTGACTTGTTTAGCCCACACGAGCTTCTGCATACAGTAAGACTATTCTGCATGGGGTTTTAATTGTCTGTAAAACACTTGCTGTGCTCTCATTTTTCAGGCTACCTAAAAACACCCATTCCTACAAGAAAATTACCATGTCACCCTTTTTATAGTCTTGACCTAAGAAAGGGCCAATGCACAGACTTTAATCCTTGCATACCCAATTCTGCATGCAAGAACACTCTTTGATTCAAAAACATATCATTTCTTTCTATGCAATTACAATGAATTTCACTATAATGTGACTGTTACCCTTCCTGCTGCTCTTTGGGGTTTCCAGAAGTGATCCACTTATATTCTCTCAGTCAAAACAAGCAACTTCATGTGCAAAAATGGCCTCACTCTCCACAGGAGACTTTACTTTCTAGCATCCTTTGAGCCCTTCACAGACGTGAACACTATTCCCCTCGGGTTTCTCTAGTCCTTAATTAACTTATCTTCTCAACAATACAAAAGCAGGGGGACGTCTGAGAGTTGCTTTTCATTTCTTGAAGCTTGACCTGGCCTGTGCTACATCTCCAATCCAGTTGTGGGAACTATGGGTGGAGGAAGGAAAGGATGTGGATGTGAGATGCTGTGGGAGAAAAGCCTTTGCCTTCACCCCAAAAACAATGCTATGGAAACAGACACACTCTTCCTGAGAGCTCACTGCTACAAGTTAAACTGCCCAAGATCAGAAGAGAAATTTACCTAATCAATCCCAGCAGTGTGGTGACCCGTGTGCCATTAACCCCTATCAGCCTGCCTTGATTGACTGAGAACAAGGGCCTCAGGTACCCACCCTGCATGCAGTAAATGATCTACTCATAAGTACGGTGATTAATTACTTCCCTTCAGTTAAAGTCAATACTCTACTTGCACTGGATTATTCAAAACTGGAAATAAAAAGGGATAAAAAGGAGAAGTGTTTTGATAATGGGAAGCATCTCTGCTTTATCTTGGTGGCATTATCCATCAACTGCAATCAGATTGTGTAGATAAAGAACAGCAGCAAATTTATCAGCTCTATTTGCACTTGTTACATCCCTTCATGCAAGCGGCACCACGCAGCCAGGGACCATCGAGATGCAGCACTGCTCTCCCTTTGGAGCACAGGAATGGGGCAGGAGGGAGGGAGATGACAAAGGGAACTCATCTCTTCCCGCCTTCAGCCTTGCAGGAATGCAACCAACTCACCTGGTCCCCCAGCAGAATAAAAAGTTACTTATGGCCATCAACAAGGTCTGAGTCAAGGATGAAGCATTCAACTTTTTACAGTGTTTACCATGCATAACCTTATTTATTTATATATAAGTGGTGGGGCTTTTTGCATTCATTTCACTTGGAACACAACTTTGAAACCCTGCCATCCAGACTAGGTACCAACCAACAGAAACATCCCCATTACACCACCTGAAAATGGGTAGAGCAGACATCTGGCAACTTGGGAATGCACAACACGCTGCAGCACAAACATTTTTACTTGGGTCAGTTACCTGTTCTGCAGGCATGAATGAAAGCTGATTCTTCTGATTTTGCTAGAGCATCCCATGTGGTAAAAAAGGGCTGTATTCTTGGTTACTTTTTGATAAATTAGGAGGAAACATGATACATACCTACAAAGGTCATGTTGTTTCACTGTGAGCACTGTGAGAAGTACCTAAACAGAGATTGCACAGTCTTCATATGTAGGAATAATTGCTCTCTGCCCAACTCAGTTCCAGGTACGAGGTAACTACATATGCTTGTTATCAACAACTGTATTAGAAATCAAGCAGAAATGGCTGACACAAATGGTCTCAGATGTGTACACACACAGACAAGAGTTCCTGGAAGGTATTTCTGAAAGCCAGGCAATGCCCAATGTTTGAAAGCTCTGAACAAACCATATAACCATAGGGGTTCCTCCATCATTAGTATCAATGTCCATTAGGGTGACGACTCACTGTGAAAATGAGCATCCCAACTTCACTGCTCTCACCACTTAACCCCAAGCCTCCACGTACGTTCCTTGATTATTTCTTCCTCCAGTTGTGCCATGAGAGCTCAAACTCCCAATCTTGAGACCCAGGAGTCTTAATGAACTCCTTTTCAAAGCTTCAGTTTGGGAGCATTCAGGGAGGGGGAGAACCTGGTATTTTGATTGTAATTTCTAAATCTGTTTTTATCCCATTGAGATAATAAATAAATAACTAGATAGATAAATAAATACATAAAATTGTAAGAGCTCTGGTTTCTAGGCAGAAAACAGCACCTAAACTAAAGTGCTCAGAAGCAGCCCAGGTCCCTGAACTCAGAGGGAGACTGCAGGTTATGTGTGTGCCTACATGAGATGTAGGTACATACACTAGATTCTGGGCACAAACCCAGAACCAGCTATTTTCTTCCAAGCTGTAGCCCCTCTGGATGAAAACCAGGAAGGTATCTAGTCATCCTTGCAGGCACAGAGATTTGCTGTTTCAGGTCAACAGAGATGCACAGACCCTTTGTAAAACCCTTATGTAAGTGTTCTGAAAGCTGCTGGGGGGGGTGGATGTGTGCTGCTTGTCCATCATCACTCTGGTAAAGCCTACATACAGCACTTCACGTGCCCTCTGTGTACTAGATCCAGAAAACATTTGTAGAATGAGGAAAAAGGTATGTCTACAAAGCAAAATGCAGTAATTCCTGGATGAATCTTCATCCATGTTAGCATTCATACTCATAGCCAGAACTATTGCAGTATGGCTTGGTTCTCATCCTGAATTAGTGTCTCTGACCACTGCTGGGCACACATGGGGCCATGCCAATACTTGTTAGTATTTAGTTTGGGGGTCTTTCACATAAAACTGCATTGCACCAGATCTCTCTGATGCTACAAATGAAAAGAGTGGAGGAAAGGAGGTCTAGAGGTTACTTGATCCTATTCCAAATGCTCTCCCCTTGGCTCGCCTCTGCAGACAGACACCAGAGGCACTTTTATGTCCTGTCTCTTTGGGATCTCATAGACCAGCCTTGAATGGATTCTGCAGCATAGCAACATCTAAAAGTTATGGGCTATTCTGTAAGGGGATGTCATTGCAGTATAAATATTGTGCCCAAGGCTCTGACCTCATCCCCCACCAAACTCTATCCAATTATCTCACATACTAAGTGCCTTTTCTCACTTCTAAATCCCATGGTTACTCTCTGAAGCATATTCTTTAGAGATAGCTCTGTAAAATGCAACAATGTCCTTATATAAAGCATAAACCAGTTCACTGCACAATTACTTTTTTTCCCCTGACAATGACAACAGCAAAGAGCACTATGAAGAAAAGTACCAGAACACAGAAGACATCTAGAGGAACCTGACATCCAAGAAACCAATTCTAGATTTCTACAAAAAGATGACAAGGTGTGGGGATGATGTTTGCAGTTTATCATATGCATTGTATTGTTTCGTGCATGACCATTGTTTAATACATTACTGCAGGATAACTAAAACAACTTCCTCAGCTGTGCTGGGAAATCACCAATAAAGAAATAAAAAGGTCCAAGGTAAAGTGATAGATTATGATGAGAAACTACCAGTTCGTCTCTATTAACAAATTCACCAGATATGCATGAGATCCAGTGAATATCCAAAAGCACATCTGCTTTGAATTTTTCTGCCTTGTCCTGGTTTTGGCTGGTATAGAGTTAATGTTCTTCCCAATAGCTGTTACAGGGCTATATTTTGGGGTTACATTGAAGAGAATGTTGATAACACAGGGACATTTTGGTACAGCACTTGCAAGGCCATTGCTGCATCTCATCCTGCCTTTAGACAGACGGTATGAGATTGAATTCATCTTAGGCTACACAATCTATCTGAAATTTAAGTGTCTAGTCTCACATTATCTGAGATTATTAGATGCTATGGCTACAGGCAGGTGAAACATGTCTCTGGCTGGATGACTACAGACTGGTAGTCTAAAATCATGTCTTCTTTTGAAGATATGACCAGTCATTTGAAAGAAAAACCAAGTCAATAGTAGTTTCAGCCTGGACCCCCAACACAAAGGCAAAGATGCAACTCTGAGATGAGAGGCAGAGGTATCTTGTGGTAAAAAATTGGGACAGGAGGCTGGTGAGGAGCAGTGCTGTGAGGTATAAACAGCAAAGTAAGACACAAAAGGTCTAACTTAAAGATTCGCCCACAGTTTTCCCCAAATCTTACTGCTCACATCCAGAGCGTGGGACAGTACTGGAAAACTAACCACTCCCATGACCCAGCAGTGAGCCAGCACACTCTAAAAACTATCACGGAAATAGCCAAGAAGGCTCATTTACCATGACTCCACCTGCTGACACCCCACAAAGCAGAAACATACGTCCAAAAAAAAACCCAACCTCATTTTGCACTTTGCAGTGCATTCTGTAATTGCATTGCCAGCTTCTAATGATAAAATCCCATTTAATCACTTTGGAGCCTCGCAACTGCGTGATGTAAGCACCACAAATCAGAACTTAGAGGGCTTTATGAACATGCATCATGTACCTTTCCCAAAATTAATGGTACAGTCTAAGCACAGCCAGGCCCCATGAGGTGCTTAACATCCTATGCACAAGACGTAAATCCATAATTATCATGGCAACACCAAGGCTCATTTTGCGCTTGCTAAACATGTGTCCTCTTCGCTAGAAACTAGGAGAAAAGGGCTTGAACTATAAATCCCAGGATCAAGAACATCCCCCAAACTTTGAAGAGTTTAGATCTGAACTGAAGATCAACATGGGACATGACACAAGGCATCATTTGAAATGAGAGTATGTTACATGAGTTTTTCCACAGTGCTCCAAATCTCCTTTGAACTCTTAAACTTCAGCTTCTCCATCACTCTGGCATGTGTTGACTGGATATGATAATGCTCTGATAAATGCAGCTGCCTTCACTGATAAATCAAAAGCTCTTAAATCTTAGTGCAAAGCCATGGTTTATTCGGCTGGCTTGTGAGCTCTTAATCTCACCTGCACCACACAATGTTCCCTCCAATTTAATTTCCAAATAAATTCTGTGGATATTCTACAGGAAAGAGGCCTTTCAAATGCAGCCACTTGCTGATGTCCAGGCTGACAAGTTCAGGAACAGTAGCAGGGTGGCTCAAAGCAAAGCCAAGACTCTATGGAAGACATTTGCTTCAGCAGTCAAATCCTCACATGGCCATGATCAGTGACCTTCACTGGGTTGCTTAGAGTGTGAGAATTGCAGTTCCCTCCTCTCTAGGCTCTGTACTCATGAAGGCAGAGCCTCTTCAGTAAAACTCTTTTGATACATAGTAGAATGGTTTCCGGAGTTTAGCCTAAATACATCTTCTAGATTAACTCCAGCAGCTCAGGAATCAGATGCATTTTTACACCACAACCTTTCGTGACTAAAATCCATAGAAATGAGAGCACACATACAGACAAAGAAACAAATGTTTTGGGAATTCAGAGCAAAAGCTTACAATATCATGCAAAAGAGTCAGAATTTGGAGTCTGGGTTAGGGGAATTGACTTTGAATTGTCATCAGGAAAACACTTTATAGGAGCATCACTTAAACCTCTGCACTGCGTAACAGCTACCTCCATGGGCTCCAGGAGCATATGGTCTGCTTCAGGAAGCAAGCTCCTTCCACGGTGACTGGAAATCCACATTATCATGCATAATGAGTGAAAAAGCAAGTGCAAGTCACAGCTGGCTCAGGATCATGCTGGTGCTTGCATCTGCCACTAGCAATTTCTTGTGTCTATGATATGCATGCTCCTCATGAGCAAAATCTGAGGTGCCCCGAGGTACATTTGAAGGAACACTCTGCTGAAGACAGGACATTAGACACTTTGCCTTATCCTTAGTCTAAAAGAGCACAGAAAATCAGAGTACAGCTCTAATAGACATCATTTAATCTTCAACCTGATCAAAAAAGGCTCAGTGATGAAACGTGTGCATCAACATCCACATGCTCTGGATCAAGTCCTCTGTGCTATTAAGCAGGACCATGAAAGTGACTCGTCCCCCTATAACGGGCGTTGGTGAGGCTGCACCTTGAGTATTGCTTTCAGTTTTGGGCCTTTCACTCCAAAAGGAACATTGAGGGGCTGGAGTATGTCCATAGACAGGCAACAAAGCTGGTGAAAGGCCTGGAAAACAAGTCTGAGAAGCAGTGGAGAGTTCTGAGGTTACTTAGTCTGGAGGAGAAGAGGCTGAGGTAAGAAATAAGCATTCTCTACAATTACCAGACTTGAAGTTGTAGTGAGGTGGAGGTCAGTCTCTTCTCCCAGGTGACAGGACAAGAGGAAACAGCCTCAAGTTGCACCAGAGGAGGTTAAACTGGAGCTGAGGAAGAACTTTTTTCCTGAGAGGGTTGTCAGCCCCTGTGCCAGGCTGCCCAGGGAGGTGGAGGAGTCCCCATCCCTAGAGTTCTTGCTAAGCCATGGAGCTGAGGTGCTGAGGGACATGGGTTAGTGATGGGCTTGGTAGTATGAGAGGAGGACTCCAACCAAAATAATTCTATGATTCTATTGACCCTTCCCAGCTCCTACAACAATGCACAGAAAATCACTTCCTTCTCTGATACAAAGACCCAAAACTGTGCCTAACAGATTACGAATTGTATGGGGTTTTTTTACATCTCCTCAGATATCTCCAATGGTTATTATTTAAGTCTGTCAATGTTTTATACATTATATCACCACATTAACTACCTAAGCTTAAGTCTTACCATTGAGATTTCATTTCCATTCCAAAACTCCTCTGGGGGAAATTATAGGAGACCAGGAAGGGAAATTATATGCAATTGCCAAGAATGGTTACTTAAAATGTCTCAAAACAATAATTTTTAAAGAATGTTTTACAAAAAATACATTCAACTGGGCATTGCTTACACTGACCATGTCAAAAAAGAGAGTAGTTTGCACACACTGTTATGCTTTCATGATCAGTCCTCCCATTTCATTATTATTTCTGGACTTTCCAGCTCCACAGCTTCAGAGAATATGTCCCAGGAGGTGGTGTGAGCGTGGAAGAACAACTCTGCTGGACATTCAAGGCGTGGAGATCTCCAGTCATGACAGAGGTGCACATTTCAGGGTTATCTGCTTGAACAATGATGTTGTAGTCTCTTCAATAAGTCATCAAGTCAAAGGGACTCCAAGTCTTCTGCTTGATAGTGAACATATTCTCAACTGTTCTGCATTTTGTTCTGAAACTATATGGTTTGCACCAAATAGTTGGATGATCTCAAATGGTGGCTCAACACAGAGCAACAGGGCCAGTACTTCTAAAGCTCACTGTCTCCTCATTCACATTTTTTATTAGGAGCCTCATTGAGAGTTTAATTGTAAACTAATCTTTCCATCCTTTAGCACTTAGTGTCTTGGGAGGAGGATTTTGCTGTTTTGTGCCATGGATGGCATGGGTTTTTTGCTACAAAGGTCAAAGGGAGATTTTTCCTTAAATGGTCTCAAAGATATCTTCCAAAAACTCACCTCATTTCACCTGCTGCTAAAGAACAAGGAAACCTCAGGAAATACCTGCTCACAGAAAAGCCTGATGTCTGCTTACAGCCCTTGTCTGCAATATTTCCTTGGAAATCCAGCTTCTCCTTCACAGTCTGTGCCTCATGCTGAAATTACTCTTTTCCTCCTGTATCTTTGTTCCTCCAGCACTACTTGTACTAAATGTCAGGTCCAAAACCAATGGTTTAGTCACAGCAGAGGCTGCAGTTTTATCCTGCAGACTGTGACCAGAATTGTGAGCAGCAGAAGGCAAAGCCGTGGGGTCTCAACTGCTCATCTTAAGCCCCCCAAACATCCTGAATGGAGCTGCAGCTTCACTGAAATGTGCTTTCCTTCCAGGAGGAGGGGAGTCACAGCACAAATTGGTTCTGCCATCACTTCAGGCTGGATCAGTCAACTACTGCAGCTCAGCACTACTGCAAGAAGTTTTGCTCCATCAGTCTTTGCCAAAGTTGAACCCTTCTGCCATGCAAAGGGCTTGGGCTTTGATCTACACAGACACAAGCTCAAAATTACCTCTTAACACTAAAAAAGGAAATGAAGTATAGCTCTATGTGGGTTTGGGCAATCAAAGCTTCCTCAGTTTCTAACACAACCCCACTTTTTGGTCAAAGTGTGGCAAAAACTTCATGAAGATATAAATTCATCCAGCTAATAGGGATAAATTTCAGTTCCCAAAGCTGCTCATTATAAAAAAACAATTAGTTCCAGATCAAGAGACTCCCTTTCATGTCAAAAACAGCTGCAAAATACCCCATTCCCTGCACCTCTGTCCAACCCCACCACCTCATGGAAAGGTGATTCTGTGTCCAAGCTTGAGCAGGTGCTCATTTCACGAAGCAGCCCTGCTTGCTGGCCTCCACAACAAAGACAGCTCTGCCCCTCCGATCACCTTTGCTTTTACCTCCCTACCATGTCTTATTTGCTCTTTGCTTGCGTGGTCCCGCTGTGAAACAAACAACTGGCTACAGACCTGTTGTTCCCAAAGTAAAATAACAGGTCTCTGGGAACTTTTTTTTTGAAGTATTGCAAAGATGTGGAGCTAATATACATCCTAATCTTCTCCTTGCTATTTGTTGTGACAGTCAACCATAAAGCAACAGCACTAGCACAGCCAAGCCCCAGCTTTACCAATAGCCTGAGCTGGAGGAGCATTTCCATCTCCCTTCATAAATTTGTCCAGCAAACCAATGCAGAAGTGTGCCAGCTTCACTGGTCATGTGTGCCCAGGCTCCAGAGCACTTTGGGCTAGTTCTGGTCCTTCAAGCAGCAATAAAGAGGGTGCTGAAGGCTTCCAAAACCCCAAATATCCTTGTTTACATTTAGTAATGATCAACATGCTCAAGTGATCCGGGATAATGAAAACCTCAGATGGGGTGTTGTAACACCTATAGCTCTGATGGCAGAGGATGGCTGACTCCTCAAGCTGTAGGGAAAGGAGAAAGCCAGACTGTGCTCTCTGCCTTGAGAACAGAGATGTACACCATAGGGGCAGGACGAAATGAATCATGCTTTGATATTCAAGCATCTTGCAAACAGGAGAACAGGTATCAGGAGAAAACAAACAGATCTGAGTACAGTGCTGTGTACAGAAATGAACTAATATCAAGCTTGACTGAAAAAGTTGATTAAATTAGTTTAATTTAAAAGCCCAAACAAACCCTGAAGGAGGTTCTTTGTTTATTGCTTTTTACCGACAGCACGCGTTACTGAAGCAGCACCATGTGGGCATGAAATATTTATTCATTAAATCTTTCATAAAGCTCCACACTATTGGTTTCACTCAGGATATATTTATAACTTGTCAAAGTCCTCGAAAATCACTGCTTTTCTTTCCCCCACCTCCATCCCCTTCCAGACTGTTTATAAAAGGATTAGGCTTTCAGTTTTCATTGCAATAAGCCCGATCCTCAGCTCCACCGTTGCGTGTACATGAGGTGCTGCTTCCTTAATCATAACAGGACAGTTGTAGTTAAAAAGAGCTCAGCCATCTCTCTCCTACCCAAAATGGACTGTCACAGTGCTGTGAAACACACTGCTGCTTTACAGTGTTCCTGCTATAGGAATGGCAACATCATTCATTTACAGAGGAAGGAACCACACACCGGCAGCAACACATGGAAAGTCAGAAGAGACAGTCCACCCAAGCAAAGGAAAAGCAGTCAGAAAGTGCATTCATTTCGGTATCAGTGTGAGTCAGCTGTTACCAAACCTCACTCCACCAGTGAAACCCTTCTCAAACCTTTCCTTGGCCGTCAGCCAACCTGTAGATTAAACCCATGCTCCAAACTGGGTTAATAACACACTAGTGTAAACAGTGCTACATTATCCAGGTTTTACTAACTATACAGTTTAGCCCAGTTCAGGAATGAGGATAGGTCATACCTGTCAATGAAATTCATTTCTACTCACAAGTGACAAAACATCCAGGATTTGCAGGAAGATTGTGCAGGGACAACTGCACCAATGAAACCATCATCTCTTTAAGAAGTGGCACTGTTACTTAACCTGGGCGTGGGTCAAATCTCATTTCCCAAACACAAACTCTGACCAAGAACAAAAGCACCCCAAACCAAGCTGCTGAGCAGGCACTTTATGTACACTGCAAGGTCCCTACACAGTTTTTGGTGGCCACCACCACTGTGTGCATCCCTGCCTTGTCGGGCCACATGCTGTCTGGTTGGGCCTGCTCCTGTTTCCCTTACTCCATTTATTTGTGAGAATAAATAAATATAAACATGGCATAAACAGATGTCGTTGTCCCTGGAAACTAGGCTTGCTGGATATGTTTCTGCTGAAACGGCTTCTTCCCGGAAAATTAGGTTTTGATTAAAGTATCTTCTTCTCTTGCTTTTAATACGCAGAGCCCGCTTCATGTGCAAGTTTTTAGGCTTTTTCTTTTTTACTACTAACCTAAAATATCTTGCATGTCTTTGGTTTTTCAAATGCCTGATCCTCAGCACGGGTTGTGTTCTCCAGGTACAAGAGCACCTTGTGGGACATTGAGGAGAAGACATCTCAGGATGACTCCCAAAGGAGAGATCAGACCCTCATGAGAAAGTCTAACCCAGGCAAAAGTGCAAAGAGGGACCAGCATCCACATATTAATCCCCCAAAGCACTGTTGAAACTCAAGACAACATTTTGGGCATTTAATCCTAGAAACAACTGTTCTGACATTTTAGAGGGGAAAAACAATGTTGGGTTTTTTTGTTTTCAAAGGACAATATTGATGAGAACAAAGCAGAAGCTTTGCATTTTATGTTTTTTTTTTTTTTTCCTAAAGGGGAAAAACACCTTTTCTAAATCAGTTCCACCAAAATCTCAATAGAGAAGCTGTAACTCCAGCTGATGAGCCTTCATCCGAAGAGAAATCTTCCCCTTAGCAGAGCCTCACAGTACTCCATTGCCATTTACCTCAGTCACAGGGTCACTGCAGAGCCAAGGCTGGAAGCTTCATGGCAAATATGCTCTCCACTGCCCTCTCAAAAAACTTGACAACAAAAGAACCTGTGTTTAACCAAGCATTGATTTTTCTCCCCCTCAATAGCCTCCATTACTCACAGAGGGCCCAGCTTAAGCCAGGGTAGCACACACCTTGCATTGCCCACTCACACAGTGTTTCTTTGTCTGAGTTTCACAAGAGAAACACCAGAATAAATAATTTCCTCCCAAGTCCACTTTAAAAACCTGCCAGCAGCTCATCCCTACAAGGCTCTCTGCAACTATGCCTTTAGATCTGAAAAATTATATGGAAAAGAAGAATGGAAAAGGTTGACCTCAAGCTCAGCAGACCTGGAGATGCTCAGAAACTCTGCACTTGATAAAGTCTACAACTCAAACATTTTGCAAGGCCTGTCCCACTGGCTTGGCTGTACTGAGTAGCTCAACAATTACTCACATTCCCAAAAAGCATGTGGAGACCTGTTACACTCAAGTTACCACAAAGGGGCTCTACTTGGCAGTATTAAGTCTTTAGAAAGTAACTAAAACCAACAAGACATGCAAAAGACTTCCAGTTTCACACAGCAGCAAAAAGACCCATTTCCTTGTCAAGACTTTACCCTGACGATGAAGACACAATGGACTAATCCTTGAATCTTCACAGCCCAGAATGAACAATCTGAGCCGTGACAAGAAAGGGAATGAAAAACTACTGTAGGTGCTGTAATAAAAATATGTGCTTCTTGGGACTGAACTGACAAGAGGCCACTTAAGCCCAGTGGGGAGATGTCAAGCCATGATATACTCTAGTGATTTCCAGCTGCTGCAACTCCCAGGAGACATAGAATCATAGAATTGTAGAATGGAAGGGGTTGGAAGGGACCTTTAGAGATCATCTAGTCCAACTCCACTGCAGAAGCACGTCCACCTAGATCAGGTCACACAGGAAAGTATCTAGGTGGGTCTTGAAGATCTCCAAGGAAGGAGTCTCCACAGCCTCCCTGGGCAGACTGTTCCAGTGCTCCCTACTAGGGCAAATTTCAGCCCAAACACCCCCAGCTCTTCAGACAAAGCTGGCATTACGTTTACCTCCTCTCCTCGCCTTCATTAGGAAAGCAAAGGAAAAAAAAAAAACCGATATTTTTCATATGCTCATTAAGTGTAATCTGCTAAATGTTCTATGCCAATGCATAAAGCTGCCTACTATGCTAATAGAATATTTAATTGACATTTATTTGCTGACTAGTTATTTATGCTAACGTCACCTCTGCATAGTTAATACTCTGCTAAAGTCGCCTTGAAAAGCACACATAAAACACTGTACTGGGAGTCATTTGCAGTACTTAAAGATATCCTGCAATCTATTTACATTAGGTTAATCTAAACTTGGTTTTGATGGATAAGAGGATAAGGATTGTGCAAAGAAGATACATATATTTAAAAAGAAATCTATATACTACTTTGACGTTGCCACTAAGACTCACTTCTCCCCTCCTTTACACCAGAGACCTTGAAGAGACAGATTCGGCCCTGCGATAGATTCAGGTAATGATATTAAAAAACACCAAACAAAAAGCCCCAAACCACAACAAGGCTGGCATTTGCAGGCAACCCAGTTTGCTGTGGCAAAAGTTTTATGTTATTTCCCATCCATATCCTGGCCTGAAACAGATTTAGTGCTTTGAAGTTGAGTGAAAACTGGTCCTCTAGCCTGTATCTACTCTAAAAAAAAAAACTGATCTGAATAGAACACAAAAGCCTGTTTCAAATAGTGACCAAATTATTATGTTTTCCTTCACAGTCTGGGAAAGTAAAATGCTTTATGTCCACCAGTCTTAACTGCATTTCACTTGATGAACATAAGCACCATTCAAGAGGGACTCACTTCACCCCAGGATCGGGCTTTACAGCATTAATCCTCCTTATACTGGAGTAACAGAGAAGAAAAGGCAGCTTTCCTACACACAATCACAGTACCACTGATCATCTTGATCACTAAACCCAAGGATAGACGGTGTTCAGAGGTCTTTCAATCTGCACCACTTCAGTGTAAAATTAAAATACAGACCTGGTTTGGTCCCTGTTGTGTTTCTTCCTCCAGTCTCCTCCGTCTCCTGGTTTACATGGCAAGCAGACTCAAGCTTACCACACAGATCTGCACACACAAATGCCCTATTTGAATTTCCATCTGTCAATAACATTAAAGCAGAACCACCGTGGCAATTACAAGTGTACACAATAATCTTGTCGTCCAGTGTCTTTAGCGCATCCCAGAATGCATTAAGATAGTGCCAGGAGAGATTCAGCTCTGTTGGCTCAGCTGTAAATCTGCAATCTGTACAAAAACACCCAAGTGTCAATCAAAAGATGTTCCTGCTCTCTGCGTGGTTCACAATGCATAATTTAGCTACTAGGCTTGTCAGGTTCTCCATGCTGCTCTTCTACCCAATGGTAAATGTGCTCATGAACCTAATTGTCATCAACAAAGGAAAACAGCACATGAAAATAATAGGCTAAAGGAGATAAGAGACCTCTTCCTTTCACATTTAAAGGGAAAGTTTAGTTAAGACTTTAATTTTTAATGCTCAACAGGTAAAACATCCGAAGGGATGGAGGATGTTGAAAACTAACTGCACCGAGGAGGAGCACAGTGCTCGGGTAAGACATGGGAGGGGGTAAAGGCCATCCCTGCTTCCATGCAGTCCAACATAATGGGGAAAGTGTTACTAAGCAGTGGAAAGTCGATGTCACTTCTACAGCGCAGAAAACAAATCCTATTACAGCACTGCAGCCTCACTGCTGCCAAAGAACTTTGAAGCAGGTTGTCCTTACTCATGTGAATTACAATTGCTGAGGGGCCTTGTCAGAAAGGATGAACATTTCACACTCAAGCTCTATCAGGCAATAGCTGTCCACTGGTCTACACCACAGTTAATATGCAATAAAACAGAAATCTCTGTCCCAGGACGTGACTTTAGAGCTGATCAGTGCCAAAAAGCTACAGACCATAAGGACAGCTTCACACTTGCCTCAGCTAGTTCATGAATAAACATCCAGTTCATTCAAATGAGTTCTATATTAACTAATTTAAATAATTTTCATTTTGCTTTGAATGGTAAACAGATCTATTCTGCCAGGATAGTGGAGTTTGCAATTCAAATTACACACCGATTTGGAAGGAGAAAAAAATATAATTAATGGCAGAGCTTGAAGTAACTACAATTTTACTCCTTTGATTTGCTGCAGGGAAGGGGGGGAGTGGAGGGTGAAGCTCACGGGCACACACACACACAGACCAACGTTTCATAAGCCAATACATTTAATTGCAAACTCAAGTATTTCGCTTGAGCAATCCTATTGTAGTGCACCACACCATAATGCCATGGGAAGACGTAACATGACTTGGCATTATACTCACAGACCCCATGATGCAATCCCTAACGTCACCCAATAAATAATCATGGAACAGTCTGTAAATTAAATGCCTTCCTTCTATTGGGATCATAAACAAAAACTATTTGGCAGCTGCCCTTTAAAAGCTCCGTGTGTGTGCTGAACATTAAATCAAACTCTACCAATTTGCTAAACTGAACTGGTCTGTTTTTTCACAGCACATCTAATGAAATCCTTCATCCTATCACTCTGTACCATTCTTGTCTGGCATCACATTTATTAGACAAGCACTGATCAGTCTGAACTGATTCATAAGCAGAAACAGACTGTAGTCTCAGTGTTGGTATTCTGCCCATTAAACACGTCCTTCTTGACAGATCTGCTTTTTAACCGAAGCCTTCAGCTCCTGATTAAAATCCAGTTCTAACGATAGATAACTGGCCCTGGCTCTACTGTTTCAGTGGTCTTGCCAACAAATATCCTCATTGTAACCAAGATGTGCAGAATCAGGCCTTTAGAAAATGAGTTTATGCAGTTTGAAGCTGGCCTTCACTTCTTCCAAAGGTCTGAAAACAAAATCACGTTTAACGGTAAAATGGCAAAAAAAATGTCATCCAGGGAGTTCATACAGAACATCACTTTTCTATGATCAATGTAAAGTCTGATTCTGCAGGCTTCACCTGCTCAAACTCCCAGCACTGAAAAGAAGGTTGGTTCATTAAGATACAATCAGCAAGTCGGTTAAGGACAAACTCCAGTTATCTGTGTACAGCAAGTCTAGTATTCATAAGCTACTTTTAAAAGCTGGTCAGAGCTCAATTCTCCCTATAGAAGACAAGGAGCAGTCTTGAAAATTCAGCTTCTTCCCAGTGGGAGTTAGGATCTTTTGAAAACTCATCTTTGAATTGTGCAGGCAAACACCCAGAGAAGCTCTGCAATTTATGAGCACATTTAGGGCATCTCTCTCTTCCAAGTGAGACAAGTACTGAAGGTTCAAATCCTCCTCAGCATTTTAGATGCCTCATTGCAAAATACAACTCAAGCTCTTAAATGCTTGAACCTCTTCTGAAATTACAACCTACACATTTAATTTATTCTCTCTGAAAACTACACTAAGACATATTCAGCAGAGTGTATTCATTGAGCATGGCTGAAAGGAGAAAAAAAATAACAAAAGCCACCAAACAGGGCAGTTCCCCAAATTTATACAGTTACAACACCCAGCCTGAGGAGAAGGGAGGTATGACACACTACATATTTGCAGTCATTCAAGCAAGAAAACTCTCATAAAGTAGCCACAACCCAAGGAGCACATTCCAACACTTCCATGAAAAGCAGTTGCCTCCAGTAACAGAACAATCATGATTTGCTATTACAGCAGTCGATAACATCTCTTACCCCTTGACCCTGGCATTCTCAGTTTTAGTTTACAGCACTGTACACCCTTCTGGTACATTGATTACAATCCACATAATACAAGGTAGTTTAAGAGACCAATAAAATAAAATACCTCACCCTTTTCACATCAGTTTGATTTACTAGTGCTAAGCCAACAGATTTCTCAGGCATATATGCCTTGAAGACTTCAATCCTCTGTTTACTCAAACAACGCAGACCACAACAGAAAGATAAGTTTAGCTCAGAGTTCAGCACACTCAAGGCAGGGACTAGCCCACTTCATCTCTAATTCAAAGACCATGTCTGCAACTCACTTCAGTGAGAAACAGGCAACACTCACACCAGGAGAAATCATACATGACACACAAATGGCATGAGTATTTCCTTCAATGGTCACATACAACGGAAGGTAAAGAGTCACTTCAGCAGTAGAATCTCTAGATGTGACTTTTCTTAAATGCACACTCAAACTGGAGGCTAAATATTCATCTTTTTCCCCTGATCCAGAACAAATGAGATATATGGCAGGAATACATATGAGTAACACCAACAAGTATGTCTCTGCTTGGAGCTATGCAATGCTAAGGATCCACATCTGTTCTGTTGCTGTAAGCAGCCAAAAAGCCCCACATTCTCCTTAACAATAGGGACCAAAATGTATTACTAACAAATTGTTCCACACAGACCACTCAGTAACCTACAGCTCTTGCATTCAACTTTTGTGAGCCTAAGAGGTGATCAGCAGAACATGCTGTAACCTACAGTGACCAAATTTTGCTACTTTTAATGGTGTGTACCTACCATGGACATTAAAAGCTGTAAGAAGACGTCAGTGGAAGGTTTTAAACTTTCAGGGCACAGTCAACGTCTGGTTTTGGTTGCATCCAAACTGATCTTGCTTATTTTTGTTTATTCTCACCCTGAATTTCATCTCTCTTTCCTATAAGAACAGGACATTTTTTTCTCCCCTAACAGAAAATAATGGCTTTGCAGCTGAGCAGTAAGTTTCATTGTTAAGACAGCTTCCTATAGAAAGGCCTTTTGCTGTTACCAACTAGAACAAAAGCACCTTTTCTAGACACTAACTGGCAAACTGAATCACCCATGTGGACCTGACCCCGATCACATCACCCAGCACCAGCTGAGGATCTTGAGCACTCATTACAGATTGACTGCAATTCTGGAGGAGAACCACCAGCCCAATACCAGAGCATGACAATATGGAAACACACAGAACTCACCATCTGGAGGCATCAGGACCTTGTTATTCTGTGTACACCATCCAACGGGGTGCAGATCTGCTGTCATCACGTCACACCAGAAATCTGCCCTGCGGTCATCTCCGTAGCCACAGTAACGAAGCAGTAAGAGCTGTCCACATGTTGTAATGATGGTAGCCACCCAATATGTGTCTGGATTGCTCTTGTTGGCCACTTCTAATTTCATCCCTGGTTGGAAACTGCTTTGAAGGCTGATTTCAACCTTACAAAAGGAGAAAGGTATGGTGTTACCTTTTCTTCTTTGCAGGGAGACCTCCCCCCTTCCCAGCTAAGCAAGACAATGCTGCCTTTGAAAAGCCACTCTCTGAGATAGGACACGAGTTGATTGTGCTCCTTCATCCAATCACCTCCTTCACAATCTGTCTGGGCAGGATTATTCCAACATACAACCCATCATGCAAAGTCCCACAAACTCTGAAAAGGCCCTCCAGTACTGGTAATCTCAGGTGCACTACATCTGAGAGAGGACTGGTACCCATATTCTTGCATCATAAATCTCACCAACACCTGGAAGAAAGGCAGTACAACTCAAAAGCTGCATTTCCCACTGCCCAGTTCTGTCAGGCAAATCACTGGACAAATGTAAGGTAGAAGAGCAGGTACTCGGCATCTCTAGGAGTTAGGCCCCACTATAATAACTGGTCATATAACAATACTGAAGCACCTCTTTAAGCCTGACAAGTGTCAAGAGCTGAATGTTGTACCAGACAGACCAAAAAGAGCATTTCCATTAAATACATCCCCAGCAGCTCAAGCCTCAACCAATTCACTCTCCCAGCAGACCAGTCAAGAAGGCATGACCCATTGCTGAAAGAAGGAAATGGTTTGGATCGTTGTCCTGGCATCTGATCAAAATGTCACTTCCATTTATCTCACCAGTGACAGGTCACATGTAACTTGCCTTAGGACACTGGAGATGCCAGTACATCTCTTCTATGACACTGCAGGGGCTGCCGTTAAACACTAGGGCCTGCTGTAGGTACATCCTAATGGATCTTCCAAGGGGCAGCAGGATATCTCTAGGTGTTCACAGAATCACAGTATGGTGGGAGCTGGATGGGACCTCTAGAGATCATCTAGTCCACCCTCTCCGAAGAAGCAAGTCCACCTAGATTAGGTCTCACAGGAACATGTCTAAGTGGGTTTTGAAAACCTCCAGAGAAGGAGATTCCACAACCTCCCTGGGCAGCCTGGGCCATGGTTCTCTCACCCTTCAGTTTTTCCTTAAGTTTAAGAAGAACTTTTTGTGAGAAGTTCACACAAAACTTTGTTGACTTTGTTCTTTGCTGTTGACAAAGAAGAGGTGGATGCCAGTCCACTGGTTCCAGTGCCAGCTTTGTCTTCAGAAGACCATCCAAAACAGCCTGTTACTACTCCCTATGAGATGCTTAAGAGTAGCTTCTTACTATCTTCTTAGTATCTTACTATCTTCTTAGTATCTTATGTCCTACTGAAACCATAAAGATGATAAAGTCTGGTTTAGGCCTGCCTCTAACTTCTCACTTAAATGACAGGATAAAATGTGTCTTCTGTTCACAAAGATAAATATAATTATGGTTTACCTGGCCACCTGAGGGCTTCTCAGGCTTGGCAATACCAAGTGTCAGGTAAAACACAATGCCCCTCTGAGATGTCAGCAGTATTCCAGTCATCTCACTCCAGCTCAGGATATGAGCTCTGCACAGCCAAAGCCACTCTTATTTGCAGTTAACAACACTCCACAGGTCTTTATGTCTGTAGGCACTTTCCTCAGCGTCAGTGCCTGTCTCAGAACAGTTGAGGTTGGAAGAGGCTTTTGGAGATAGTCTAAGATTGAAGAAGGTCTGTGTCATTTACTACTTAATCATAAAGTAGGATCTTGGCTGTTGTGATGCTAAGGTTCCTCAAAAATAACCTGAGATACATGTTCATTTTTAGTTTTGCTCTTTGCACTCACCGTAAGTAAAGACCAAAGTGGAATTCTGGAGGCAAGGGGCTTGTGACTGAAAATCACCCAAAATGGAGAAAGAGACACATAATACAATGTTCTCTGATGGCTTCCAAGTTCCAGGCCAACCCAGGTTTTTTCAAGGATCAAGTTTTAGACTGCGAAGCATAGTCACTTCTTAGTGTTCTGTACTGTTCTCAGCACTAACTTGACATTCCAGCATCAACAGTCACAGGATATAGGTCTTGTGACGCTGCAGGATCAGCAGGATGAGGCGGACATCCCCATGCACCTAAAGACACCTTTAAGGGCTTCACAAAGCATAAAACTTTAACTTGGACCTGGTATTTGGGTTAGGGCCCCAGAAACCTGGAACAAGATGTCCTCTCCAAACAGCTGCTGGACCAAGGATAAACTCGATGATCTTAAAGGTCTTTTCCAGTCTAAATGATTTTATGATTCTATAAACTCTACAATAAAACTTTGGCATTGCCTTGTAATTCTCCCTATGGTCCTTTGTCCTGCAGCAGTCTACTGTTGTTAAAATTGAAGCAAAACAAGGGATAGAGGGTTGTAATATTTTCTTTCAGATGTAGACAGAAGAGAGATTTTTCATCATTGCAACTCCTTACTCCTTCAAAACATGTCAAGGAACCACTGGAGATGAAGATGGTTTAATGACACGAATGACATAATTCAAAGAGAGACTTCTTTCAGAAGCTTCCCTCTTGCTGCAGCATAAATACACTGTTCTCAATACTCATCTCTGCCAGCAAAAAGACCCAGTATAAGGTAACCTTGAGCACCTCAGCTATAACCCCTCTCTTCCCACTGAAGATGTCCAAGTGGGCAGCACCATCCCCATGCGCTATGCAATTGAGGACAGAGAATCACGATTACTTTTTTTTTGTTTTGCTTGGAGACAGAGTCTTTTCTTCAAAGCGTTCTCTGACCTTCTTCATCAGTCAAGACTTCGAATGCTACTTGTGCTAACATGGATCAGAGCCAAAGACCATGATTATAACTACCATGGCTGTCTCTATGAGCCATGTTTACCCAGGAAAAGCACCATCTACCCAAGCACTTGGTTCTCATGCTCCTGAGACAGCATCTCCATGCAGGAGGCTGGCAGGTGGTTTTCTACAGGCCATGTTGGACTCCAGTGCTAAGCGACCTTGCTAGTCAGTAACTCTGCATTAAGAGCACAGCTTTGGAGAAATAAAACACTGTTGTGAGATGAATCTCTACAGGTTGTGATGGACAGCAATGAACAGAGAACACAAAATAGGTGAAGAGGAAATAAATCAGTGCATTAGAAGCAAAATTAAGAGCAACAGAAGCCCTCAAAAATGGAAAGTTTGTACCCAAGGCAGAGGCATAGACAGTGCCTCAAGCTGTGGTTGCACATGATGCAAACACATCAAGTTCACCTAGCACCAGCTGCAAACCATTCTTATATGGCTTGCTACATTCAGAGAGTGACAATTTCTACACAAAGTGGTCAGATCCCACTACAGTTCTCCAGAGACTCCCTGTAAATGAGAAAAGGGAATGTGCACCAACACCAGCAAAGCTCAGGCAAAGCACGTACGTGTTTGAAGGAGGTGTGGGGAGCAGCACTGGCTCCTGTTTCCTCCAGGAACTCATCCCAGTTGAAGTCTGTGTCCTCAATGCTGGAGCCCTCATCTGTTCAAAAGGGGAAAAAAAATAAAAAAGAAGAAAGAAAAGCAGCCTAAAACAAAGCCAAAGAAGGCAAAAGTTCTGTCAAGGAGTTCCGAGTAACAATAGCAACGAGTATAAACATCAACACAAGGGAAAACAAAAAGCTAGTTTCAAAGATCTATGTGTATCTAGTTCAATTAACTCTTACTATACTTTCAGGAGACTTTTGGCACTTCAGCAGAAAACATTTTGAAATCAGAAATGATTCTGCTTTCACGGCAGTGGGAGAACAAACTCATCGTACTCAACAGGCACTTGTTGCTCTTTTATTTTGTATTTGGTGGCTCTCTTGCTGCAAGGGAGGTGACTGACTCTTCACTATTACGAGGGTGCAATGGTCTTGCTCATGCCCCAGAATCAGGTCACTCAGCAGTGCCCTGGTGATTTTAGAAGGTGCTTCTGTTTTTCAACCACTGTGTAGAGCAAATATCCCAGCCCCTGGGGCTAAGGACCTGCAGGTTCAGTCCTGCCACTCTTCCTCTTCTTCCTCAGCATCCCTCCACCCAGAAATCTCATCTGAGGCCTCCATATCTCCCTCTTCACCTGACACTATAGCTACTTTCCCACAAATCCCTCAGCACCCTTTACCAGATCACTATTACCTTCCTGCTCCCTGCACTTGCCTCATTTCAGATTTGGGGCTCTGCACCACTGGCCCACATGATCCTTCTTCATGGTGAAGGACTTCACAGCACTACTATTTTATTTTTATAACTGTGCTGAGCAGAGCAGAGCTGAGGCCTCAAACCACCACTGAAACACACAGAGCAATGATTAAAAATAAATCTTCTTTCATTTACAGAAAATCAGCCAAATCTGATTGTTTTCATTTTGTTTCCAAGCAATTTCACAAACCCAGTTTCATCCCCGGAGCAAAAATATTTACAGTCTAGCAATGAGCTCTTTGCAATAAGCATTTATCAGGCAAACTCTGCAAGACCCTTACCTGCCCAAACATTCATCAGCATGGCCATGATGTAATTAAAGTGACTCATGACAAACTGAATTAAGAAACCTCCCGAGACAGTTTTATGAAGAAAACGGCAGGGTTAATTTATTGCAATTATTGCTATGGGTCTCCATTTTTCAGGACCAGAAAATTATGTTGTGCAATGGGAATCTCTTGTTATTAAAAGAGGAAGACACAGGTTTTATTTGCTGCCTATGGAGCCTGAGATATATAGGTGAGGGGAAAAAGGTGGATCAGAAGAGGGTTTTGTGAGACCGCGCTGGTGGAGGGTAAAGATCCATCCAGGAGTTCAAAGAGGAGTACTGAGCTGTCAAGTCTGTTAAACACTTTGCACACTGCTGCATCAAGCCTGAGGTCTGATTCCTTGCCCTCAACTCAACCTGCTTAAATATGAAGATGTAAATCAACATTTACTCCTGTGATGAAGTAGTTACCAGACAACTTTTCTCAACTCAGCAAGACAAGAAATAATCCAGCTCTATGATTAAAACCTGAAAATACACAAATTCAACATAAAATAAGGGATGCGTCTTGTTTTCTTTCTTGCAGTCACTGCAAAAACCTCCAGGCACAGTAGCTGGGTCTACCTGAGACGTTTGACCTAAATGTAGGAGTCTGATCATTTTTGACTGAAAAATAAGCCACAGTTTAATCACAAAGCAATTTTTGCACCAAGCTCCTTCTACGAATTTCCCTCATATATCATGTAAACAGGTAACTTAAATGATCAGGAAAATTTTTCAGCCTCAACGTCTGCAACCTTGTGGAGTTAATGTTTTAGAGAAGAGACAGGTCCAGAGATTTTGAAGGCTGAGCCTTTAAAACAAAGTATGTGAGTCTGTGGGCAGACAGGCAGATATGGTTATCCATCTCAGCCTTAAAATTTCTCCAATGCTTAAGCAACATTTTACCCTCAGCACAACCCACCCCACTAGAAGTCAGAAGCATGTGACGTGAAAAGCCAACGGTGCATCATCCCCTCTGTTTCTGCATCCATCTGCACTTGCGGTGTTGGGATGGGCTCCTCAAAAAGCCCAAAGATATCTTCATCTCACGACATCTGACATAGACAGGACATTTCCAGGTTGGCCCTGAGCTCTCTTCTGCTCAGATACTATCATTCCAGAGCATGAGGCATTTCCCTCATCCCATGATGTTCTCTGTATATTCTGATTTTATTCCTGCTTTTTGCTCTAACTTGCTGCGTGAGTCCAGGCAAGTATCTCCCTTTCTCCACCATTCCTCAGCCATCTTATGAGAAGGGCGTAATTTCACAATGGAAGCAGAGATTTTTAGGTTGTTCAGTATATAACCTCTAGCCCTTGCAGGGAGCAAGGTCTCCAGCATGGCAAAATCTTCTCCAGAATTTGGCAACTGCACGTTAACGATGTTAACATTACAGATGCTAGCTATGGATGCAACAAGTCCTCCTGTACTTCATAGTCTTGTTACCTGTGACCTATTCTGCCACATGGCAACACAGGGAGGCTGAATGACCCCGCTCTTCCCACAGCCTCACCCACAGGTTCACTCACATGTAGTTCTACAAAACTCATAGAAGTACCTGTTTATAAACATATTACCCAGATCTCACCTTTCTAAACCCAAACAGAGAAGCTTCAAGACCCTGGGAGAAGGCAGTATGCAAGCTGCAGGTCTACCCTCCCTGTCAGTTCATTTGTCTCTGACACATCGCAAGTCTGATTCCTCTACTGTGTTTTACTTGTTGACTTTATCACAGAATCAGAGAATCTTAAGAGTTGGAAGGGACCTTGAAAGACCATCTAGCCTACCTCCCCTTGTCAGAGCAGGCCCAACTTGGATAGGTCACACAAACTCATCCAGGTGGGTTATTTTATCAGGAAATTACTTCTACAAGGTCTGTAAAAATAATGTCAGAGTACTAATTTATCTCAGCATTAGTGGTTCATTTTGCTTCAGTTTATCACAAAGGATTTTGAAGACTCTGTAAGCTTCCAAAATGTTCTTTTAATGGGGTTTGTTCCCTTCTAGAAATCTAGCAGGGGGGCATCCAGAGCAGAGACAGCATGACACAGGGATGAGACCAGCCCAGGGGACCCAATTCTATCCACACACATAATGAGACTGTACACAGATTTCCTCAGCCAGCAGAAAAACTCTACTTCTGAGGAGCAGACAACATCTCCTCCCAATCTCTCTCAATTTGCCTGGAGATCCCCCAATTAAAAGGCAGACAGAGTAATGCAAAGTGTCTGAATACACAACAGGGGAGACTGTGCCCACTTGAGAAGCGGTTATCACAAAGCCAATCTGTTCATGGCTCCTCAAGTCACGGGCTCCAAGAACAAAGTCCTGTCTGTGCTGGAAAGCTGCAAGACTACAGGTGCCAACATTTCACAGAGCACCCTGAAAGATGATAAATTTGGCATTAGGCCTATTTTACGTATCAGCTCCCTTTCCAATTATTGGTACTTAGGCCGAGTGCTTTTTCTTAATGAAAGAGTCAAGGCTGGCTAGCCTACAATATGGTGATGTATAAACAAGCCCAGGATGGCAAATAAAATCAACAAGTCATTATCTGTGAGCCTCTCAATGGCTTTAAAGTGCTCATGCATCGACACTATAAAAATGCAACTGTTCCAGCTGTTAGCAGCCTCCCAGGATGTTTGAAAAGGGATAAAAGACACAAAACCTCTGGCTCCAGAAAGAGATTTTTTTTTTCCAGGCTTCACTAAAGGATCATGTATTTGTGGCAAATTGCTCTGACATCTTATTATAGCACATAGGTACATTCATGAGTGTTTGGGTGAAGAGAGAACTGAAATGCTCTAGTACTTAACACATCAATCAAGGCAAAGTGAGGGGTGAGACATAACATCTGATCTATCACAAACTTTTGGCATGGCCTTGAGAGAGTCATCAAGGTCTGTATCCCAAAGGAAATCTAGTTACTGCAGACCAGTTCATCTCATTCCAAAACCAATGTCTACGGTTGGCCTACTGAATCTCATCCTAGAGGCTCCTTGAGTGGCCAAACTTCTGAGGTGTTGAAGGGAGAAACAGTGAAAAGCAGACCAAAGATATGGCTTTGCAAAAGAATTTAGCAAAGCATTGACTAATAAAGCACCACTAGAGGGAAAAATGCAGAAGACAACACAAAGCTGTAACTCCAACACTGCTATTGTTGCATTTAAGGAGTGGTGAATCAGTGATTCACCACTGTCACCTACTTCCACGGAAGCAGACTTCAGGTATCCCTTCATTAGGGCCACGTACAAGCACAGACTCACTATTTCTATCTTAGGATCCTTTTCTCAAAAAGAGCTCCCAGAGAAACACAAGCAAGTTCTGGAAAAGCATTCAAGCATAGGAGCATCGACACAAGTACCACAATGCAAAACCAAACTCTGCCTCCTCCTTTCCCTCCAGTCAGTTCAGCTCACAAAGTTGGCTGAAAATTACTGACTGTTGAGGTTTTTCTGAATTATCTTTCTTGTCCAGGATGTGATAGACAACAGAGGTGATGCAGAAGAAGAGGTGGTGTGAAGAGTAGTCTACCATTTTGGCATCAGAAAGCAAGTAGATTGGCCCTAGCCATAATGTGCAGCTCTACCATAAGATGCAGTCTCCTTTTAAGGCCAAATATGGGAAGTTAAAGCACCTAATTCCAGAAGAAACCTTCAGAAACTATCACTTTCCTGCATCTACCATGACAACAACCAAATTCAACGCAGTGGCTCCTTGCCTTTAGGTGCCCATCCCAGAGCATGAGAGAGCACTCAGTCACATCACGAGCACAAAGACAATACATAACCAGCTCTCCACTGTCTAATCTAAGTCCTCTTACCTGAAGTACTCAAACAAATTCTGAAGGAAATGAAGGTCAAGTGGCAAAACAAAGGAGAAACACTGTAATGTTCATTTCCTCTCTTTAACCACAAAACACCAACAACATTTTTAAGAAAAGGATGGGGAAACAGAACACTATGATGGCCTGAGAAAGGTTTGTCATTGCTTTTTGTTTAAACTTGAATAGCTGCTACATATTGTGGAAGAGATACAGAAGCTCAAACTGCCCAACTCATCAAACACGAGACATAGTCTATTACGTAAGATCCAATAAAGGCCATTGAGCTGTAAAAACCATTCCCAGTGCTCCCCTGGAGACATGGCTGTCCTCACCCTGACCAGTACCAGTGTAAACAACACACAGGGAGGTAAAGGAGAGCTCACCTGAATCAAACTGCTCCATGCTGCCGTTAGCTGGGCTTTGACCCTTCTCTGGAGAGAGATGTTGGGTCTCTTGGATGGTGGCAATGAAAGACGCCCTTGTCTCCATGGTTCAGAGGAAGAGGCTTTGCCTTCCTAATTCATCCTGCAGCAGACAGTGCCTAGAGGACAAACTAAAACAAAAAAAAAGAAAACGAATGAGTAATTTGATTTACTCACACCAACACATTCCCTCAGCCTCTCCCAATGGTTTTCAAATTACCCCATGTTGATTGTAACCCTTTGATCCTGCTCTTTCCTCCAAAATGAAGCTACAGTTTGATGAGGAACCACAATGATGGATAACTGCCCTTACTGGCAGCAGTATCAAAGCAGCAACAACAACAACAACGTGCAAGATGGTAATAAAGTACATCCAAAGTACTCAACACGAAGGATTCCAATCTCAAGGTGCTGTCCAGCTCCCTGTATCATTAACAGAGAGGGAGCGACAAGCCTATAAGGTGGCACAACTCATGTCAAATAAAAGGCACCTAAGAAAGGTCAACTCAATCATCTTTCCACTCCTGGCACTCAACTTTCTGATGGCTAACACTGTGTCAGATATCTCTCTCTCCGTAAATATTCAAACTTCCAAAAGGAGATGTTTGTGATAATGAAACACAGGAAATACTGAAAGGAGAATAGTTGGGAGAGACTGGAACAACTCTAGAAAATGCAGTTTAGTGTGTAAAATGCTGATACCCTAATGAAATAGTGCTGGCTGCACATATTCTTCCAATGAAGACCGATCTAAGGTAACTACATCAGTTAGTACTGCGCAGGGTAGCAAATATTAACTCCAGTGTAGATTGGGTCATGTTGGCAGAGGAGATTCTTCCAGAAGGAATGACCATAGTAAATACAAAGTAGAATAAAAACACATAGAGATGAAAAATCATGTGAGAAAGAGAATACAGACACCACGCTAAATGTAAACTATATTCCTAAGCTACAGCAAGCAACCAGGTAAGCAATACCCAGAGATACACCCTTAGGAGTAGATTAAAAAGAACTCCAAAGTGAGTTTTTCAGTAAAAACTCTCCAAGATGGTGATGAATTACAACGTGTCAAAGAAGGACTAAAAAAGAGAAATCAAGAGCTCAGGTTATGGGCACAGAGGGAACCAGCTATTCACACAAGATATGCTAAAGCAAAGGCAGAGAGTAGGGAAGATGTGTGTCCAGAATATACAATATGAAGGACTGGTCTCACTTATGAGCAGATGAATCCAAGACTTGCATGACAGAGAGGACTATACTGTCAGCACCAACACCAAATGCCCTGTGAGTAGCATGACTAAAAGTAAGGAAAAAAAAGTTTACTGCCAGAAGCCAGGCAAAGCAGGAGGTAATAAGACTGTAAAAATATTATGGGATTTTCTTCAACTTTTACTACTCGGGAAGCATATTCAGGAAGATCAGATATGGTGGCTATAAAATAGAAACAGGGAGAGTGTTCTGTCATAGGGTTTTTTTGTTCACAGTTTTTAAGGCTGTTCCGATGAAAACTGAAAGGAAGGAAAACGTGTGAGCACTTACAGCAGGAACTGAAAAAGATGAGGAGCATGTCAAGTGTAAAGTGTGACATCCATTAACTGAACTGTGGTGGGAGTGTCTGTTGGAGTCATCACAACAGCATCCAAGCAACTGCAATTAAAACATGCTAAAATCATGGGTGTTTCACAAAGCATCACTAGTAGAAGCAAATTACCAAGGCAGGTGATAACAACCCCCAACTGAAGGCTGTCTGGGCAAAGTTAGACCCCCATCAGCAATTTGTGTTCCTCAGACCAAAGGAGCCTGCTAATGCAAAAGTTCTTCTTGAAAAAGGAGATCCTAAATCAATCCAGAGCAACATGCTTGTTGGTCTCTTTGCAAAACACTTGGAGCACTCCATAAATAATAATGACCACTTCCCCACTGCAATGGCCACTACAGCACTTCATCTTTATTCTTTGTTGACATGAGACTTGCTAATGAATTAAGTGTATTATATGAGTATTTTGAGTGCAGCTAACCTCAGAACATACATATCACTCGTCCTCAGTGTCTATTAACTTTCAATTAACCACGAAACTAGAAATAATCAGTCTACTGAAAGTCAAAAATTACTTCTTTGGTAGACAATACTTCTGTAAATATCATTAATAACAAATTGGTTAAGTATCAGGATTTCACATCAAGCTTGTTAAATGTGAGAGGAGGGGAGGTGTCAGCTTCAGCCAAGCCTTGGGAGCCTGAGCTTTTTGCCTAGGACCAGACAATGATAGAAGGTAATCTGGGTCTATTAAAGAAAAAATTCAAAGGACAGGGAGAAACAGACAGCTCAATTTAAACACGACAAATCAATCACCTTAAACAGAACTGCAGGGTAACAATATAGATACCAAGAAAGATAAGCCTCTTGATAGGGTAGCTAAATCTTGTGATTCTCCTATGATGCTGATAAGACAAAGTTATGAATAGAGAAGGAGCTGAAGGTGTCCAATCAGACAATGACAGTACTTGCTGTTTCTTATGTAGTCAAGCCTCAAATCTGCCACCAGACCCATGAGGAAGGCCTGTTCCCCTGGATCAGGGAATTTCCCATCAGAAATGGGAAATGGATGGGACCAGCAAGAACCTCAGGTGTGTGCAACATTGCTGGGATCCATCCTCAGCTATGTGTGAGACTGAGCCTGAGCCCACTTGGATTAAAAGGGGGCAATGCTAAATCTCCTCAACAGATTCCTCGAGTCCATCAATATTTTTGTTTGCTTAACTCTATTTTAATGGGTTTTTTTCTTAAGCTAAGGGCAACTTGCTGTTTTTGAAATGTCATGCTGACAGTATCCCCATCTCAAGAAAACTGTATCTGTCAGAGGATATACCTTATCTGCTTATTTGGGGAATAACTAGTTTACCATTATTGGCAGGAGAGCATTTAAGTATTTTCCCAGTACTATGTGACAAGACCAAACTCTCTTGCAAACAGAAGCTTCAAGATAGCTCTGAGCCCTGATGTTGATATAACTAACTAGCAAAGAAAGCTGACATAGGGTATTAATTTTTCACTTCTTATTAATTGCTGCTAATTAACACTTCAAACAGAGTCCCCAGCCATGCTGCTAACAGTAGTATGCTGACTGGTCTGCAACCATCAATGCTGAACAAGCAGCAAACACCGCTGTACTCAGATTTCTCTGTCAGTTTGAAGACCCGCCTGGACATGTTCCTGTGTGACCTATCTAGGTGGGACCTGCTTCTGCAGGGAGGTTGGACTAGACGATCTCTAAAGGTCTCTTCCACCCCCCACCATTCTATGACTCTGTGAAGAAACTTAGGCCCACTGGAAACCAAAATAAAGATCACAAGCCACACTGCCAGCCTGTAAACATGGTGATGGGAAACAGCAGCAAAAAAAGACTTGAAGGGACACAAACCCAGGCAGGAATACAAAGCAAAATATTATTAAATGCATTTGACAGAGTAGGGTGGGGGGAAATCTCCTGGTTTCACATCCCTTGTTCATTGTTTCCGCACAGTGGTAAGTCAAACCAAGTCTGCACAGTTCCCATTCCCCTGGCATTTAATTCACATCCAGATATTTAATTCAGGGGCAGAAAAAGCCAAACAATACCAAACAAAAAAAAAAAAAAAAAAAAAGGAGAACCTCTTTTATTGCCTTCTTCCCATGGCTGTCAGTCTTAGCCACACCATTATCCCAAACACGCTGCCTCGTCATCTGTATAAATATTGGCTCTTTGTATAAGCACCAGCATCAGCTTCCCTGCACAACTTCACATTATTCATCTCCTGTTGCCTCTATTCTGGTTTTCCTCCCTCTGCAGTAAGCCCCTGAAGGGAAAGGTCCCTTACACGTACAGATATATCTGTAGACAGATCTCCCTTAGAGTTCTTCATGAAAAAACTACTTTCTCTCTCCAACGTATGCTGGTTAATTGGGATGGACATAAAAAAAAGGCAGCCTATGGGAACAGAGGATGCAAGAAAAAGATCCTACATCCTTGAAACCTCTTGTCTGGATAGTGCATCAGTTGTGCCAATGTACCACTGAGTGCTGTGAAGTCCAAATCCCACTGCTTTCCCAATATCTGGCCCCTGCCTCCAAAATTCAGTAACATTCATTGACTGGAGATGGTTCCACCTCTCGGTAAGGAGCCACGCGCGTGACCCTGTTTCCTTGGTGGAAAGCCTCTACCAGGAGCATAGCTGGTGGGAAGGTGGGCCCATGGGCAGCTCTAGGGCTCATTGTTTTTCTAGAGTTCAACCCTAGGTATGTTGGGATAAAAGGGATGCACATTTCTTTTTCCAGTCAAGTTGGAGAGAAGTTGAACACAGCGTGGTCCCAGCAGGCTTTCCTGAATATATCTGCCTATTTTCACCCAGCTCCCTCAAAACCAAGCATTACCATGTGTAATTTCATGCAGCCTTTTTACCCTCTTCAGGCCTTCTGCAGGACCACAAGTGAAAAAGCCACTGTAAAGAGATCAAGGAAATAATTTTGAAAAGATGAGACCAGACCCACCTACATGAACCATTAGGAACCTGCAGCAGTTGGTGATGAGGCTTTCAAGGATGCAGCACCTGTGCTGAGACCCGTCCTGCCTCAATCCAATCCCAGAGCTAAGACAGTCACTCCAGTTGTCTCCTCTTCCAGAATATACCATGTTTTTATGTCACCACTGATGTCTCCCAGCTGGGTAAATGGCTTCTGATCAGATAAAATGGTGGCACTTAGGCCTGAGCAGATGGAGCAAAAGCAAGTGATACCAGACCAGGTCCTGACTCCACTGTTGACTTCACCTTAGGGTTTTCCAGCACAGCAAATGCCCATGAAATGACAATACAAGAAACAATGCTTTACCAGTCCTACTCACCTTAGCTTCACTTAGTCATTTGTAGCTGACTGAGAGAAAGCGTCTCCAAAGGATGATTTGTGTGGTCCAAGTCAGACACTCAAAATTTGGATGAGATGATCAGCCTCCAAAAAGCTAGTTCATGGGCAATTCTGCAAATCACTCCATTATGTTTAACATGAAGACACACAGGACTAACGCCGTGGCTGAGAGTCGACTCCTCGAGGCAGAGGTCCCTAAATAAAACCTTACTTCAGGCAGGATTGCTAGTGGCAGCCTGCCACAATATTTACACCCCCTGAGCATTTGCACAATGCAAATGGAGGCTCATTTGGAAAGGCTATTGAACACATCAAGGAACAGCTTTCACCTTCTAGAAATAGAGCCTGTCTCTCTTCTCAGACAAAGCACCAGTTGGAAACCTTTTAAGGATAACTTCTTCCAAATTCCTGTCCTTTTCTTCTAATTATTTGAGAGCTTCTCTTGCCAAATGTTGTCAATTGTATCAAGAGACAATTTCTCTTTCATATTGAACACCCTATGGGATATTACTAGGGGCAAATTAGTGCTTTGAACAGCACTGTATTGGTTCAGATGTACAGTGGGGTGGAAGAAGCAAATCCCACCGAATCTGGAGAACTAGGAATGTTTGCAATATTCAAATGTATAAAAAACAGCTGAATGGGGAAAGAGTATAACCTGTTCTCTGTGTTCTTGGTAGGATCAAGAGGAAGGCGTGGGTTTAAACTGCAGGATGGGTCATTTGATTTGAGCTTGAGAAGAAATTGCTAACAACGAATCTGGTGAAGAAGCGGGATAGACTGTGGAAAAGGCCTTACTTTTTGGAAGGGTTAGGATGCTGCTCTGTCCAGAAATAGATCTTGGTATGGTTAATTCTGTCCTGTGGTAAGAGATAGTTTTTACAGGCCACAGAAGTTCCTTCCAAGCCTCCTGCTGCAGCCACTCAACAGGGCTGATCTTTCTGCTCAAGCCAAGCATAAGTAACATTAGTGCAGCAGTACAGAAAATAAATTACCAAGTCAGGAGGAAAAACATTCAAAAAATGGAAAACTAGAGGAGCCATCAGAGCAGAGAGTCTGGATCGTCCATCCTGAAGGGGAACAAGGACAGGAATCAAACTTCTCTGAAGACACGTGGCGGAGAAGGGATTGTGCAGGGTGGTGACAGCTCCCCGTAACTCAGCAGGTCCTTGCTCTTCTCTCTCCTTGTACTGGTGCCAAATGCCTCATACTTTTTATGACAACAGAGACAAACCTGCTTTACAAAGCAATCTTCTCATCCTCCCTACCTGGCACACCCCAGAGTCTAAGATACACACAAACAGCGGTAAGATGAGATAACAACAAATAAAATGAACCTCATTAGAGGAACTAAGTTGTTTACAGCAAAAAAGCCCTGAAGTATTATGAAGAAACAAGAAAAAAAAAACCCAACAGATGACAGGCAAGCACACAGGCTTAGGTCTGCATCCCACTCTTAGCTGCCTGTTATTGGGCTGTATGGAGCTGTATCTGGTAAGAGGCAAGGGGCTGTAATGGTGACTCTTGTAAGAGGTTGCTCAAAACTTTCCCCAGCTCTGAGTCAGAGCCAGCTCTGGGGCTGAACAGATCACTTTTTAAGAAGGAGAAGCCTAAGAGGAGAGTTATTCCTATCTGGGAGGTGATAGAAGGAATTGGATGAGGGAGAAGTGGCCATGTAGACCCCAAGGTCAGTGAGCGAAGAGAGAAGATGTGCTGGAGAAAATACATAAGGGAAAACTATTTTACTGTAAGGGTGACGGAGCCCTGGCCCAGGCTGCCCAGGGAGGGTTGTGGAGGCTCCTTCTCAGGAGGTTTTCAAAACACACTCACCTGCAGGAGCTCTTGAGGTCCTTTCCAACCCCTACCATTCTGTGAACATCAGTGATCTGCAACATCCCATCATCTCCTGCCTCTGTGTTTGACACAGAGCTGAACCAAGGAAGCCCTTTAGATAGGTAGTTTGGACACACACAGCTACGTATCATCCTGAAACATCTCACCTGATGCTTATCATCTCAAAACACCAGCCATGGAGATGGAGAAAAAAAACTAAGAATAGTCAGATCCCCTGAACAGGACCCATCAGCCAAGCAACAGAAGTCATTGGAGCAAACACAAAAACACTGTTTTCATGGATTTAATGTAGGGCCCAATAAGTCCGTCATCAGCCAAAACTCCCACTGCCTGGGGCAATCAGTTCTGCCTTCAATGTTGTGGTGCTTTGCAGCAGTCAGAGCCATTTTCCAAAAAAAATACAAGATGCAAACCAGAATCCAGGAAACATCTGCCATCTGATTCCAACACTTTTTAGGAAAAATGACATTTTAGGTCTTGGCAGTGTTTGGTTCATTTAAACAGCACAGTTGATCAGCATTTGGGCTTAGTTCTCAATGCACTTACATTCCTTTCAGTGCTCTGCATCCAGAAGCAGCTTCACTGACTGGCAGGATTTGCCAAAAATAAGATCCTGCCACCCATCATACAACAGCAGGAAGAGGAGGACCCTTCCTTTTGCCAAGGGCATGTGAGAGCAGTCCAAAAATCCCTGTCAAGATCTACCCAGAATCAAATTCCTCAAGACATTTTTAACTCAGTTACATTTATAGGGCTAATTCCAACACATGTCTCTAAGAAAAGACAACCTGGATTCCCTTTCAACCCACAAGTGGTCACTAAGAGATGTCATGGTGAACATGTGAGACGCTCCATGACGTCCAGGTTTAACACCCCACCATCATCCATAAAATAGTGCATCATGGAGTCTGGTCTTACACTCACACTAAGCTCCCATCCTGGACCTTGCTTAAAACACCTTTCAAGAAATACTTAATATTGCTTTCTCATATTCATTAAATGGATATTTTAATACATTCAGGAAAGCTGTTGCTTTCCCTTCAAAAGTCTCAGCAAGGGTCAGTTGTCCAAAGTAACAAGTGACAGCATAAGAGGAAACGGCCTCAAGTTGTGTTAGATTGGAGATGAGGAAGAACTTTTTCCCTGAGACGGTTGTTAGACACTGTGCCAGGCTGCCCAGGGAGGTGGGAGAGTCCCCAGCCCTGAAGATAATGCAAAGCCGTGGAGCTGAGGTGCTGAGGGACATGGGGCGTGCTTGGCAGTGGTGGGCTTGGCAGTGTGAGGTTACTGGTTGGGCTTGATGATCTTAAAGGTCTTTTCTAACCAAAATGATTCTATGATTCTGACTTGTTGCTCCTTAGACTTTAAGGATTCTCAGCCATGGCCATCTTGTCTGATTTCCTACACTGCATGGACAAGAACAATGTCACCTCCTGGATGTTAGTAGAGGGCATTCATCTTCCTTGCTAAGCAAATAAACACAAAACTTTCCAATAACCTGTATTCAAACAGAGCCTCAGGATTTTACCCAAGAAAACATGACTCTCTTGCACAAGCCACCCAGTGATGAGAAGAGAATTAATCAGAAAAGCAAAAGTCATGAGTGAGAATAAAAATAGCAAAGATTCTGTGCATATCTTTTTTTTTAAGCCTACCCAGAAATGATCTCTCAGTCAGCTATGAAGAACTGCTTGGGGACTGGGGTGGTTTTTTTCTTCCTTTCTTTTTATCACCATTTAAATTTAGAGCAAATGCTTCTGATTCATAAAAATGGTGTGACTGTGAACACATTTGCCAAACCAGCCCTCTCAAGAATGCTTTGTTTAGGTCTTGCAAAAGGCCAATCTCAAAACTTTTTGAGAGGTTTTTTAAATGTCAGCAATAGAGATTTTTTGTTCATATTTCTGCATTCCTCTGGTTTGCAACCCAAACATTTTTAATCACTTTAGGAGTCACACCTCAGATACAGAAAATAAAGAGAAATCTCCTGGCAGAAAACCCCTAGGATGGGTTTCACTGGCTTCATCAGAAATGACTGTCATGCAAAGATCAACAGTTTCAAACGATGAGTTCTAAATGCCTACAAGGTACCATTGGCTACTGTGATTTCAAAAAACACCCCTTGCTCCCAGGAATCAGGACATTACAATGATAGAACAAACCCGGTATTTGCAAATAGCATCGCTATCAACAACAGTGACAGCATTTCCCTTTCAGCACTGAGGACTCTGTTGCACTAGTTAACATACTCTGCATGTGTCAATATTCACAGTCATAAAACACCTCTGACAACTCCATCACCTTCAGGTCATGTAAAACATGGCCCTGTGGTTACCACATTAATTTCCTCTGTACATCTTCAGAAACACACCTTTGGCTCCTCTGCTTCAAGTTCTGGTTACTTGCCCCAGGTTTTGGAGCCTTCCACAACTCCTTACTTTGTCACTTGGACACCATCAGGGACCAGCCACCTCTTCCAACCACCACCGCCACCTTTGAAAACCTCTTTGGCTGCTCTCCATACCTCCTCCTTAACCCACACCAAGATGCATTTAACCAACAAAAAGTCCTTGAAGAAACAAGACAGCACCTTCTCTGCCATGTCCTGTCCTTCAGGAAGGTAATGCCACTTTCTCTTGTTGATGCAGTCACACCAGGCCAGCATCCCCCTGGCTGTGAAAGGCCAGAAACTCAAAACACATGTACATATTTCATGGGCCAGCACCATGCTCAGCACAGCACAAGTCCAAAGGGGAGGAAAAGCACCCTCATCTAAAGACTTGACAGTTGTGGTGCTTATTCTATTTCTAAGAACACCACCATGAAGCATTTAATAAATGCTTCATTAAAACATTAAACTGTCATTAAAACATCAACTATCTGTCCAGCCAGTCAATTATCAATCAGAATCACAGCTACAGAACTACATACTGTCTCCTACAGATGTTCTTACATCTGTGCAAAACCCACCCTCCACCACAGCAACACCCTTATAGCATCTGTTGAATACTTGTAAATGCTTTTCCAATATATAAAGAACACTGTCTTGCTTACAACACATCTACTATCCTGCTACCCTCTGCACCTCCTTAAATCATTTTAAAAGGTATTTCCTTGTTGTTTACAATGTACTAGTCTCTTGATAGCTCTTTGCCCTATCTATTTAAATGGCTTTTAGGTTTTCACTTAGTAACAGATTACACCAAGCCTCCATCTTATCAGGAGTTATTAGGACCTAATCCTCTCTAAGCACTGAAGTTATTAGACTTATGAGAATATTTTTTTCCCCATTTATAAATAATGTGTTGGGTAGAAGAAAGTAAGACAGAAAAAATAAAAGCTACTTACATCCCAGGCAACAGTCTCAACCCCAGAGAGAAAAACTGCCTCTCCTGCTCCTCCTCTGCCCCAACAGAGGAAAACTGATTTGTTTGTACCTAAAGGCTTCTTGGGAAGAAAATCAAATTGCACTGAATAAAAAAAAGCCCTCAGAAGAGGTCTGTCTGGTGCAACCAGAGGGAATTCTAATGCTGAAGGAGGGATGGGCATGGGCTTCGGGCAGCAAAAGGACCAAGTTTCTGTTCCTCTTTGAGGGAAACAGAAGCAAAGATGAAGGGTCCCATAAATACAACCCCTTTGGCTGATGTGGGTATCTCTTGGAAAGACCTAAGGATGGGAGGTGGGGAAGGGTGTCACAGTTCAAGCCCAGATGGCAATGAAGCCCCACACAGTTGCTCACTCCCTTCCTCACAGCTCCCCTAAGATGGGAAGGGGAATCTGAAAACCAAATCAAAACTTCCAAGTTAAGAGAATCACAGAATCTTAAAGGTTAGAAAGGACCTTGAACAAGTATAACTAAAATATAATAACAGTAAGAAGAACAAAGTATAATATGAGTAACTAAGAGAAACAAAACCCAAGAAAAAGACAAGTGATGCCCAAAACACAGAAGGGCAGTGATCTGCCCCTCCCAGGCAATCCTCCCCAGTTATGTACTGGGCATGATGTCTGGAACATCCCTTTGACTAGCTGGGGTCAGCTGCCCTGTCTATATTTGTTTCCTTCCAGCTTCTTTTGCCCACATTGCCCCTCCCACTCCACTCACTGGTGGGACAAGGTGAGAAGCACAATTGCCTTGATGCTGTGCAAGAATTCTCTTCAGCATAACTCCATAGCAGCTACTGGGAAGAAAGTTATTCCAGCTGAAACCAGGACAGGGAATCAACCTCATCTTGAGTGGGTGGCAGCTGCAGAGCTTGAAACAGGCAACGCTGATGCAAAGCAAGGTATTCTCATCAGAAAGTGTGGTTTGCAAGCAAAGAGCCATTTTTAGGTTGTTTTTTTCATTTTTAAACAGATCCAAAGCAAAGGAAAAACAAAAGTAAAGAAAGAGGAGAAGGTTCAGACCCAAGGCAGAGAGGGATCTGCAGAGACCTTCTTACTCCCTCCATCCCCACAGCACACAACCAGGTGAAGCTGCTTCTCTGCTCAGGCACCAGTTCACTCTACTCCAACATTCTCTTCTCCAAGAGCAGAAGGACTGCAAACTGATTTTAACACCCTTGCTGTCCAAGTGGCTGCAAACCGGGGACGGAGAGATGGCATGGAACAGAAGGGTAGTGCTTCCACTTTGCAATGGCTCCATTCCTTCCCACCCCACAGAAAACCTCATGAGCTGACACTGCTTCCCTTCAGCTCTTGGATTTTGCCACCTGAGTTCCACTGCTGTCTGACAGCTGTTCTCCACGCCACTCTGCTCATAATTAACGCTGTTTGCTGCTATTTTGATAAGAGATCACAATCCTCTGCCACCGAGTCTACTTCTTCTGCCCTCCTCCTCACCAGCATGTCCTGTGAGGTGAGCTGCTAGCCCCCTGAGCAGTAAACATTGCTTCTGGCAGGGGCTGGAGAAAGAGGAGGGAAATGGAGCGGGTAAGATGGAGCAGAGCCCTTTTGGAAAGTAAAACCTCAGCCTTCATGACTAGGGGTGCAAACAGCATCTCCTGTTAAATAATAGCATGGTGGGTTTCTGGACAGCATCCCCAAGGGGCACAGGGAAATGGGCAGGCACAGCAGCTCTCCTCTTCCCTCCCCTGGATCCTCCAAACCCAACCAGGCACCGACAGCCTGCCATGCTGGAGCATCCCATCCCCTCCCACGGCTACAAACCACAGATGCTTCAAAGTTAACATCTTGTAACCACGGTAAAACAATCCCACAACAGCAGCAACGAAGCGCTGCGTGCACGGGAACAAGGAAGTTTCTCTTGCCTTTGAAACAGCCTCACTCCTCCACTCCCCTGGAAAGCACATTTGCAAAAGGCAGCTGGGAAGGGCACGAACAACTCCCTGAAAACTCCCAGCGAACTCTCGTTTGCTCACTTTGCAAAAGCTGTCGTGGGTTTTTTAGGGTAAAAAAAAAAAAAAAGAGAGAGAGAGGATCGTTGCAACACAACCCGCTAAAACACCTCGAATTTGGCAGCCCAAAATTCCCTGCGTGGCAACTTCGGAGCATTTTTACTAAACAACCGGGGGGGAGGGAGAAAACCCACCCCAATCACAGCAGCCCCACATCCCCAGCTGCCTGCACCCAAGCGAGCGGCAGAGGCTCGACAAGGACAGTCCAATCCCACGACATGTCTACTGTTAATGCGACAGACACCCTCGCTGGCTCTATCGGCATTTTTTAATGGGTTTGGGTTTTTTTTCCCCTCCATGGCACGTCTGTAACTTGGGCATTCAAAGGCAAATCGGCCGGGTTCCCAAGTCCTCAGCTCCTTCTCATAGTTTCCCCCCCCCAGCACTTTTCCCACCGCTGAGTCCTGAGAGGAGGGAACCCCAAGGATGGATCCCACGTCCTTCCCCCTCCCCATTGAATTCACCAGCGCACCCCCTTCCCAGCGACAAAAAAAGAGAGTTGAACCCAACGCGTGGCACCTCGGCTTTAACCTTTTCCTCCTCTCCAAATGTTTCTTTTCAGTTTTTAAAGACACCTTAACCCGCCATGTTGAACTGACAAGCTTTATAAATATTCATTTACCGCAGTTCGGGAGCGCTACGGGAAAAATACGGATAGAGCAGGGCTGCACATTTTGGCACAGCTCATCGCTTTCTTTTCTTTCTTTTCTTCCCATCCGCCTTTTGCAGCAGCTTTTTTTTCTTTTTTTTTTTTTTTCTTCTTTTCTCCCCTTCCCTTTTTCCCCTGCGGATACAGAAGAAACCCACCCGCACACCCAAAATAACTCTTTCCGAGACGTGCATCATCACCATAGCAAATGTGAAAGGCGTAAGCATTTGATCAGGAAAACACCCAAACGACACATATTACTTTAAAAGAAAAGGAAGGGGGGGAAAAAAAAGGGAGGGGGGGGTGTGGATAAAAGAGAGAAATGAAAGCATCCAAAATACGACACGCTGAGGCGAAAAGCAAAACCTCTGCACGCTTTGCAATTGCACGGGTACTGCAAACCCTACCCGTGGTTAAGTCCCGGTATGCCCGGCTCGGAGGAGGCAGTCCCGGGGAGCTGGGGGAGCGGTAGCCCGGACAGCGGTAGCGCCAGGGGAGCTGGGGGAGCGGTAGCCCGGACAGCGGTAGCGCCAGGGGAGCTGGGGGAGCGGTAGCCCGGACAGCGGTAGCGCCAGGGGAGCTGGGGGAGCGGTAGCCCGGACAGCGGTAGCGCCAGGGGAGCTGGGGGAGCGGTAGCCTCGGGGAGCGCAGCGGTAGCCCCGGGGCCGGGCGCAGGTAGCGGCTGCCTCCCGGGAGCTGCCCGAGCCGCCCCGACACTCGCCCGCAGCCACTTCCCAACAACTCCGCCGCCGCTTCTCTCCTTTGGAAGGGGGAAAGGAAAAAAAAAAAAAACACCCACCTTCAGCTTCCTCCGCTTGAAAAGAGGAACCGAAGTAAAAAAAATCACACACACACACACAAAAAAAAAGAAAATATTATTGTCTTCTGGAAGGCAAAAACCGCAGTAAATCCCGGGAAACGCCAGCCGGGGAGGTTTAAGTGGGGGGGATGCCGGGCGCGATACCTTACCTGAACAAGTTTGGTCGGTTTATTTTTGGGGAGGGGAGTGTTTTTGTCTCTTTTTTTCCCTCCGCGCCCCAGCGCGCAGCGTTGCGCGGAGCGGAGCCGACCCGTCCCTGCGCCCGCACCCGCGGCACACTCATTCCAATATGGCATCCGCGCAGTGCGCATGCCTGCCGCTCTTTATAGGGCTCTTTTTTTGTGTGTGTGTGTGTGTGTGCGTGTGTGTATTTAGCAGCCAACTCCTTCGGTGACCTTTTTCAGCAGTTTCCAAAAATATTTCAACCGAAAAACAAACAAAACAACAACAAAAAAAAAACCCACACCCACCACCAAAATGAAAATGAATGACATACGCATCCCAAGTAGCATCTCCGCGCTGCGCGCCCGCGCTGCCTCCGCTGCCCGGGCCGTGCCTCTTCTAGGGGAAAGCAAAAAAAGGAGCACAATGACCCACGGGAGGGTTGAAATCCACTCGTGAAAAATCACTGCACGTAACGCGATCTCGTCCTCCGCGCGTTAATAAAGGCGGTGAAACAGCGGAAAGCGTTTTGTGCCGGCAGCTCTCCCTCCCATCTCCCCCTCACTACAGCTCTCCCCAACCTTTGATTTCTTTTTTTTTTTTCCCCCTTTTATTTTCGTCAAGAAACTTCCAGGGAGGGAGACGGGGAAAGATGAGAAAGGAAAAGGCATCGCGTCCCCCTCCCCAGCCTGCCCGTCCCTCTGCTTCGCCGGGCTCCTGCCTTACCTGTTTATTCCCTCTTACAGAAGATAAATGGTTTCAAAAGGTACGTGAAAGGAAGGTAAAAGCACACGGCAAGATGCAAAATCAACCGGTGCGCACCCCTCCTGCCCCTCCCGGCGCTCAGGCACACGCACAACTTTCTGCCGTTTGCACATGGGCTTATTGATAGTATTTATATATATATATCTGAATTATTTGTTTAGCGATTGCAGGGGATTCGTGGCAGAATTGCGCTGAGCGTCGGGATGCTGCGTGGGTGCGGGGGTGTTCACACGCACAGCCACGCTGCGGGGTTTGTTCTCATTATAGATGTATGTGTGAGTGTTTGTTATTTTTCTTCTTTTCCCTTTCGACAAAATCGGTCCCAATGCAAGGCTGGAAAGTCTGCCCGGCTGATGCCCCCTGTCCCTACTATTCCTGCTCCCGGGGATGCTACCTCCCCTGTGCAGCCGGGATGCCTCGGGATGCTCTGCCCGGCTACTGCCCGGCTGCCTTCGGCGCTTTCTCCGCCCGGATTTGCCCTGGCTGTGTTGTTGTATTTTGCAGGGATCTCGATCCCTCTCTCGTAGCCCTGCTCAGGGGCTGCATAACGTTTCTTGCTAAGGTTTTTTTGTAGCCTGGAGTCCTTTCAGGCAGGGGACGCATCACTGACAGGGCTGAGGATGCAGAGTGGATGATTTTGGAGCATTCTCTGGGATAGGGAGCTGGCGAAGCGAGTGCACATTCAACAGGTCTGGAGGAGAGCACAGGGAAGGAGGGATCGTTGCTGATGGGCAGCAGCAGTCCTAGGCTTTGTCCTTTCCATCATGAAATTCACCTCAAACACTGTCATATCCGTCCCCACGGCCAGGCTGCCGAATGTGCATCCCATCCCAAAGGCTCAGATGCAACTGCTGCCTCCAGTGATTTTTCTCTGGCTGTTTGTGAGCTGAGGTTTGAAGTTTGCAGGTGATCTTGTGAGCATACCTTCTTGCAGGAGCAGGGGAGTGCTGCAAGGACCTCAGGACACACAGAATGGTGGCATAGGTTTCCCATCTGTGGTCCCAGCTCTACTCTGCCCCACTGCAATCACCTCCACACTGGTTCTTGCTGGGGATTCATCACTGAACCTTCACATTCGCTTCCTCTTCCACTCTCCCCATCCTTTTTCTTTCCTACCAGCCTCTCACAGGCACACTAGCACACCACAAGGCTTTTGTGAAGGAAGTGAGGAGTGCAATAGATATAAAGAAAGGTGTTAATTTTTTTTTTTTCTGGGATATACTTGTGGTGATGATACCAAAGACTGGAGAAAAGGGCGAACATTGCAGGCAGCACACTCCTCCAGCACAGCCTACCTTCTTACCATTCACAGTCCATCTCTGAAAGGTCATGGAGATGAGTTCAGTCCCTCCCGTTCCAGCAGAGTGCCTGTAAAACATACAAATCAAGCAGCTCATAGTTTTGCAGGCTTTGGGTGGGATGGGATTTCAAAATGGCAAGGGAGCGCTGTCAGAACTTCTAAATAAGTCAAAAACCCAACAGATGTCAGGAAAGCATTGAAGTCCCATTCCTCCAGATGATCCTGGAGGTGGCTGACATTTTCAGCATGGTGACATTTTAGGATTTCAGCTTGTCTTTGAAAGGGAGATGTTCTGCAAATGCTGTGTCTGTGCTCTTGCTCCATTCAACCTCCTCTGAATTAGGCTATGCTGAGGTAGCTCTGGCTGCAACACTTTTCAACCTAAAGCTGGTGGTGGGTGATGCAGCCATCACACACCCTAGGGACACAGTAACAGAGGCACTCACAGTGTTTCAGATGTTTCTCCATCTCCTTTCCATTAACATTGGATGCCTTTGTGCTTTATTTCCAGTCAGAATTAAGTGCTTTAACTTCTTTAATTAACCTCAGGAGCTGAGGTTCCACTGACCTCTCTGAAGCTTCTTCTCCCCTCTTGGTCTTGATTTTCTCTGTCCTGCCCTCTTTTAGCTTTATTTAGAGACTATTTCTGAGGTCCTGTACATAGAGATGTAGAAGAAAGGATTATCCTTGTCCAAAGAGTTTGTGATCTAAATTAGCACCGTGGATGGTGTCCAAAGAGGTGCATTAAAAAAAAAAAAAAACAGTAAAAATAATCAAGGCTATGTAATAAAACCTCTTTGGATATTCTTTTCCTAAGTAGCTGCTACAATAAGACTTTCAGGTATGAATCAAAAGGTGCAGATTTATATCAGGTCTGATCAGAAGATGATTGTAACAGCTCCAATTGGCAGCAAAGGTTTTGGATCTTGCTCCTAGCTGAGAATACAAATGGGTTTAGTGGACATGAACTGCAGTAATGGCTGAGGGATTTCATTTTGATACTACCTTTTAGAGCATCACTGGGCAAAAAAAAGAAAGCACTGTGAGAAATACTGAATTGTTACAGTATAGTATCCCAAGATGTAAAATAGATTTAGTCCCTGATGAAAAAAGAAAAACCCACACTGAGATGAGCTCTGGTTTTAGTCTCAGTGACATTGTGTTTTCATGGATGTGTCTTCAAAGGATTAAAAACAAGATGGCTGCATGAATTTCACTGCTATCCATGCTGTGTAACAGCACATCAGTGGCAGCTGTATGACACCTAAACTTGTATTTCAAGTTGGCAATAGAAGTTTCACATCAGAAATGTGTTGCTGTGGTGGTTTTCAACAAAAATACCCTTATGCAAATAACAGTGATTAAAAGAAAAATATATTTACCTGAGCACCAAGTACCCAAGTTGTGATAACTCACGATCTGCCCTTGTCTCTGCTCATCACCCACAAAGGATATAACCATTCACACCTTAAGTTTTCCATAGCTGAACAAAAGAAAAATGCCCCAACCCAGTGAAATTCAAACAGTCCTACTACTTTAGTTCAGATATCAGCAGTTGCCTGATCTCCAGGACAGATTATCAGCTCACAAAACCTCTCCCATTTTCCAAGCTGTCATCTCCAGCAGGTTCAGCTTTCTGGAGAAGAGGTGGGAATGTGAAAAGATAAGAGTCACAAGTATGCACACATAGACATTATGGCATTAACATTCCTATTTTCTCTCTTTTCTCCTGGTTTGGAAAGATAAATGCCCTGGAGGACATTACAGGTTTTGTAGATGGATGTGTATTTGGGTATCCATTTCTGGCCCCAATGTAGTCAGGTGCCTGAAGGACTCAGAGGATCCCACAGGCTTAACAGGGTGCTGAGATGAGGTCTTGTGTCTGCAGTGTCAGGACATGTTCATAAACATGAGAAAATGGCATTAGCCTTGCAGACAGTGTAAATGACAAGATCTGAGACAATCTTTCTATTGGTGAAATGGCAAAACTCAGACTCTACAGGTTCACTGGTGATGAACTGGGATGACTGGGACAAAGTTATTTGGCAGCAGCCGGATTTAAACCTAAAGGAGCTTCAGTGTGGGAAGATTTACCTGCTTTGAGATGCTGCCATCCAGTCACTCTGAACTGGAAGAAGGGATAAGGCTGTGCAGCTGACACTGGTGAATTATTTGGGTATGGTTAGAGGTATCTAACCCAAGTGAGCTGAAGCAGGGAGACTAACAGCAGCCTGATGTCAGAAAGAAGACCCATGGACCATCTGGCACCAGCTCCATTGCCAAAGTGCAGCTCCTATTATTTGATCCTCTGCTATAGGCATCTTCTTTCTGTGGGACTGCTCCTGAGTTTGTAGTGAAGCTGCTCTGCATTTTCTCCCTGCCATGCATCCATCTCTTCAGCTTCAAAGTCTTACAGTATTCAACCCACCTTATACTCAACCTTTACACGAGTCAAAAACGACCCTAAGGCTCTTATTTCACTGTCATTATGTCTTGGAGCCAGTTCTATCGCTTTCTTACACCTTTGTCTTCTTTTTGTTCATCAGCCCTAAATCAGAGAGAAGTTGATCCTCGGAAGTTGGTCCTGGGATGCTCAAAGATTAGTTTCACAGTGCCATCTCCTGGAGAGTGATGTCAAACTTAAGTTGCATTTTTCAGGAGCTTTTTTTTTTCCTGATTTACTGGTGAGTCCTGGGTGCTTTGAAGGCAGGTGTTTAAGGCATGATCTAAGGGAGAGGTAAGCGTAAGTGAAGCTAATCCAAAATTTAAACTCCCTCATTATGCTTTGCAGTAAAAGTCCTGCTTCTTAAACACTGTGAACAGTAATGAGATTACTGCCTTGGGACTCATAAAATGTTCACTGGGTTATAGCCCCACATCACTTTGCGCCTCTTCCTTGACAGTACCAGCCCTACATGGAGTGGATGCAGAGATAAAAATCTGGACCCTTTCTGTACCCCTTCTTTGCAGCAGCTCAGGGGATATTGTAGCAAAGGGATCATCACCTTTCAAATGGGAGGTCTCAGGGCCAAGCATCCCCATGGCCTCCAGCAGCAGCTGTCCTGCAGATCCCTGATTGTGTCATACACAGCATGTGGAGTCCCACACATCAAATCCACAGCCTAAAGCAGTCTTCAGTGCAGCTTTCTTACTAAATTGTATGGGATGTTTTTTTATTGCCTGTTGATTAGAAATCACTGTGGTGGGCTTGTGATTATTCAACAGAGGGACAATGACTAGCTTTAGCATTAACTGGAAAACCTGAGCCCGGGCACCATGTCTGCAGCTCAAGAATGCCTAGAAAGCGTGGTCTCAGTGCTAAACAATAGCTCTTCCACCTTAGCAGTAAACAAAAAGGAAGCACATGTTATATCCAATAAATCACAGCACTGAGGTTCAATACTGAGGCTCATAGCTATGGCTTTTATTGATCATGCCTGCAGTGCGGAAGAGATCCACTCTCATGTCAAGAACTTGCTCATTTTTACCTCTTATTAACAGCTTCCTTATTTATTTTGAGTATTTACAGGCTTTTCTTCAGCAGAAAAACACCTCCTGGGTTTTTTTTTAACTTCTACTAGCTGGTGTTGAGAAGGGAAGTTGGGGAAACTGAGGCAGGAGGAGCTGAGCTCTCACACACAGATGTGAAGCCCCAGGGAAAGGGTGCAGTGTTGGAATTGGATGTAGGCCTCAGGTGTAGGGCAGCATGGCACAGTTGTTATAGCTTTCACTTAATAGAGGTGGTCCTGCCCAACTCAGTGTTGCTAAACAAGTGACCTATTTCCCTTCCCTTTAATACAGGAGTCTCTGTAATGACAGGACAAGAGCAAAACCTCTGTCTGACAAGGCTGACCAGGAGCTCACATCTCATTAAAATATGGAAATTGTGTCTCACCATCTACATTTCTCATCATTGCTGGAGCACCCTGATGGGGGATCAGAACAGCTCCTGCATACGGAGTGAATTCTGTGTCATAGTGTGCAAAACCAGGAGTTGTGCGTCTCCATGTGCCCTGCTTGCACAGTGGGCTTGAAAGACAGCCAGAGCACTTCCACTGTCTGGGTAGTGAATTAGATTTATTTCTGCTCAGTTGTGAGCAGAAATGCCCTGGCACCTTCTCATAACACCCTGAAAGCCCATCCATGATATGCTTTAAGCTCAAGTTTCTCTGGCAAACGTCTCCCCTTGCAACAAAAACAAATCTTGCAATTACACACTCAACTTTCTCTTCTCCTTCCACCTTCGCCTTCCTCCTGCCTGCTCACCCCCATCCCCAAAATAACAGTGAAGAATTCAAAGGGCATATCAATGTTGTTTTTTGTATTTACAAAACAAAGATGAAAATGGTGCGTTTGGCAGCATCTCCCTGATGCTGACTGTGAAATGGATTTGTGGATGGCTCTTACTCTTTTTAACATCTCCTTCTGTATTAAGGAGGAAGATGAAGAATTAAATGCCACTAATTGCACATAAAGGCCCCAGCTTCCACAACAGTGCAAATGTACATTGTATTCAGCTTCATCTCCATCTGCCCCTTGGAGCATAATTGATGTTTTATTTTAATTTGAAGAAGCTGACATTTCTATTTCTTCACTGCCAGGTTGTTAAGCACATTTAGTGAGAGTGTATGTGATTGGAGCAGTCTACAATATACCATTAAAGGTAATAGGTAACATATTTAAGGTCATAATGAGCTCGGGACTAAGTATCACAGACCAGGGATCTGGAGGGAAGGTGTATAAATAATTTCCTTTCTAGGAGTCTGTTAAGCAAGTCATGGCTATGGGTTAATAAATAAAGAAAACAGAGCTTTTTTTCATGAAGTGCATTTTCTGATCTTGTTTCAGACCATGCCCCTTCAGTAGTTCATAGCTTTACTCTAGACTGACTGACCTCTGAAGTGACAGCCTCTCTGCCTCAGTTTCCTCATCTCTAAAACAGAGAAATAGTTCCCAGACTTTATAAACTTCTTGAATAATTCACTGCTGAAAAGCAACAGTATCCTGTACCTTATAGCTGAGTCTTGCATATCCAGTGAGGTTTTTGCTCTGAAGTAAATCCTGTGGCCCCTCTCCTACTACTTGTCTCTTCTCCGCCCTCCAGAGATGCAGCTCTGTGGGATCCACTCCCTCCTGAGATAATGCAAAATCTCTGAAATACTCCTAAAGCTGTATCTTCTTTAAAAACATTATGCACCAGGACAGGCTAGGAATGACCTGCTGGAAAGCAGCTCTGCAGAGTGCAGAGACGTTGCCCAGTCCTGTCAAGAGGAACTGCTTGCTGAAAAGCATTGGATTTCAAGTGTTGTGTAGCTGAATAAGCCACAGTCACAGCCCAGTATGAATTGATGTTACTATCTGTAAAATATCCTGTTTATGCAGGATCTCCAAAGGCAGCTCATTACATCAGCATCAACAAAGAGTGCAAAGTAGGCAAAGGAGGGCTTCAGAAGAGATGCCAAGGAGACAGAGCCAGGGCAAAGGTTTTCTGTTTGACAAGCAGGGAGTTAGAAATGTCAGGGATGAAAACTTATGTGACAATGTCTTCTTAAACTGGCGAGTGTGGTGTCACTGTCTCATAACTGAGATGTGTCAAAGGATGTGTTTGAAAGGTTTATTTGGGTGGGTTGCACCTCCCTCCATCAGTACAACGCAGGCTTCCCAACTCTTGTCTCTTACTTGGCTTTACAAGCATATCTACAAACCCTGCCAGTGTTTGTAATGATGCCTCTTAACAAGGTTTCTCTAAGCACAATTCTGTCATAAGCAACAAGCAAGATTCACATTTTTATAACCAGGGAAGAAACTGTTTTTCTTAGCATGACCAGCCCCAACTGGCCCAAGAAAACTTTCTGGAGAGCAAGACAGAGCAAGCAAAGAGGGAGAGGGGTAGATGTTGGCTGTGGCTGGGTCATTCTGCGTTGCCTCTCTGCCTCCATGGACTGGCTACAGAGCCTGGACTATAAGCCTAATGAAGTGCCTGGGATGCAGCTCCACATTAACACTCATAAATCTAAGTTTCACCAACATAGGCATCTCCATGTGGGCCAGGAGATGGATTCAAATGCCTAAACAGTCAAGTCCAAGGTTGTTTGATTTGCCTTAAGGTGTCCCACTTGGTCTTCAACTGCTGCTCTGAAAGAGTGGATCTGTCACGTGCCTTCTGCCACATCTGCTAGAAAGTCTTCTAGTTCAGATCACTAAAACCTACCCCAAGTGTCCAAGCTCAAAGTCAATGGAAATCCATCAGTGAGTTAGTTAGTGGGATCTGGAGCAGCAACAAATGCAGGTACCAAACAGAGGTGAGCTGAACTGCTCTCTAGAGTTTACTGGCTGCACTGACCAGGTATCTAACAAGTAAAATTAACTGAGGCATCTGGGTTGTATGAAGACATCTCAAGTTGATTCTTCAGATGAATCTCACTCCCTGCATGATTCAATAACACCTTTGAGAGCTTCTGTGGTACCCAAGATCACATCCCAGAAGCAGGATTCTTTTCTAGAGAAATGTCTGTAATAGACATAATTTATTAGAAGCAACATGGAAAATCAGGAAACTGAAGTAGCTGGGACCTTTGGTCTGACAATTCTTATGTTCCTCTGTTACAGAATCACAGAATCATAGAATCACAGAATCTCAAGGGCTGGAAGGGACCTCAAAAGATCGTCAAGTTGTGGCCAGTAGTAGGATGGGAGTAGAGCTTTGTCCACAGAGATAAACCCTGGTCTAGTCAATATCACAGAATCATAGAATAATAGGGGTTGGAAGGGACCTCTAGAGATCATCTAGTCCAACCCTCTGCTCATCCAGGTCCACCTAGATGAAATTGCACAGGAACATGTTCAGGCAGGTTTTGAAAACCTCCTGAGAAGGAGTCTCCAAACCCTCCCTGGGCAGCCTGGGCCAGGGCTCCCTCACGTCACAGTGAAAGAGTTTTTCTTATGTTTAAATGGAACTTTTTGTGTTCCAGCTTCACCCCATTACCTCTTGTCCTGTCACTGGACATTACAGAAAAAAAGTGTTGCTCCATCCCCTTGACATCCACATTTCAAATACTTGTAAGTGTTAATGAGGTCCCTGCTCAGTCNGTTATCAACCAGCACTCTCAGGTCTCTCTCTGCAGAGCTGCTCTCCAGCAGGTCAATCCCCAGCCTGTCCTGGTGCATGGGATTGTTCCTCCCCAGCTGATGGACTCTGTACTTGTCATTGTTGAACCTCATGAGGTTCCTCTCTGCCCATCTCTCAAGCCGGTTGAGATCCCACTGAATGGCAGCACAGCCTCTGGGGAATCAGCCACGAATCAGCTGGGAATCAGCCAGTCCTCCCAGTTTGGTGCCATCAGGGCACTTGCTGAGGGAACACTCTGTCCCTTCGTCCAGGTCATTGATGACAGCACAGGACTGTGAATTCATGTTGCTCCTCTGAAGAGTGACAACAGGAGCCAAGGTACGAGAGGAAGTAGATTTTTCTCAGGACAGGCATTAAAATAGACATGATTTTCAGCTCAAATTTTCAAACAATCAAGCCTCTAGAAAGTAGCTGTCCAGGCACAGATGGGACACACCTCCTGGCAGCACAGGCTAAAAAAAACATTTCACCAGCTATTTCAGAGCATTCTACTACAGCTAAAAGGCAGAAAACACAGCATGCAAAGTCATTCAAAGGTATCTGCACAGCAAAGGCAGAATTTTCAAAGGAGCCAGAGCAAATTCAGGCCCAGTGGGAGAGAGGCAACGTTTCCTTTTGACTGCTTGTAAAATCTACCCTGTGTGTGCTCAGAAATGTGGCCCTTGTGAGGGCAAATCATGCCCTGACAGAACAATATCCAAAAACTGATTATGGAGGCACAGAAAGGTGACTTTCCCACGTGACTGGTCACAGTCCAGTGATCCATCATTAGGCCATTCTGCCTCCCCATTTTTCATCTCGCCAGGTAGTTCTAATGCTAATCTCCTTAAATGTCTTTTTATAGCTGGTAGCTGGAGGCTCGTTGAGTTAGGAAACCTTTACAGTTGTACAGTCGTTTACAGGGCTGCTTTAAGATATGGCATATATTATGTATGAGGCTTTATAACAACCATCCATATCAGAGCTGATGGAGAACATGAAAGCAATACAGCAGCACTCCTTCCTACAGCACTTTGTTACAGGTGACAAGTGAGAGGAGATCCAAAGACTGAGGGAGATCAGTAGCAGGGAATTATTTTCCTAAGAGACTCCTAAAGAATGTAATTATACATAAGACTTTTAAAACTACTCCTTTAAAAAGAGCTCCTTTAATTAAGAAGAAGTCTGATGCCATAAAATGTTCAAGGTTGTATTCATCTGTCTGAACCGGGATATACTGAGATAACTGCATCTGAAGCATTCATCCCCTTTGTAATTGGTGGAGGAAATCACTGTAGGGAGCTGGATAGGAAACTCATCTCACTTTGGGGTTAATAGCAGATGTTTTATCTATGCTTGAGACTTCGTAACTCCCACATTGGAGTATTCACTGCAGTCATACCCTGTCTCAGCACAAGAAAACTGGCTCCCAGGACCAAAGCAGCCTGTGAGACCCCTCTTCAGTTGAGAAGAGTCCCAAATCCAGCCCGGAGGCAAGAAGAAAACCTGGTCCCACAGATTCCAGCAGGAAGCAGAGAATCTCTGTAGGGTCACTACTCAAGTGGTGAAATTATGCTTATATTTATGAGTTTTGCTGCATAGGATCTACACTGCTTTGAACCTCTTTGAATTAAAACTCTAAATGAGTGCCATAACTGGGAGTTTTCCTCCCAGAAGATAGTAAAGTTTGCAAAACTACCTTAAATTGACTGTCACTATAATCCTTCTCAACGCATACAGAAGTTCCAATCATCCTATCCCAAAACACATCTGTCTACTCCCATCTCCATTTTCCAAACCGAATTATAAATAGAAAGTCTCGTAGCTCCTGGGGTTTAAACAGTTTCTGCTTTCGTGCCAAAGTGGAGCACAAAGGTTGAGTTTCACTGTTAGTGATTTCAGCCTTTTCCTTTCCAGACAGCCCGAGAGCCAGCTCCTGCAAATAAAACAACTGACAATCACTAAATGCTTTTCATTTACACCCAGAGAGCATCTGGGCCATCTTTCCCAAGGAATGCAGTTGTGTTCTCACTTCTCTACTGTTTTTGGTAGTGGGAAGCTACAGGAGTTGCTTCTTTAAATAAAGATCTGC